>CM052154.1:8822217-9049542 GCA_028455555.1 Augochlorella aurata | reverse complement strand
GAAATCGGTGAACGAACGAGGTTTAATAATAGATGGTTTCGTTTGCTCGTCGCTGAGATTCGAGCAGAAGGTGCACGGGCGGTTCGTTCTCCGTTTATCTGTCCGGCAGATATCGAGTGCCGATAGGTGTATGCGAACGAGGGCCGTGGGACTCGCGAACGCGACGACCGCGTTCGAATCGGCCGGGCTTTGCTCGCGGAACGCGTAAAACGACAATAAAGCGAGCTGAGTTTCCGCGCGGAGTAATGGGATCGGAGCGATAAAGAGGGGCCGCGTTATCCTGGAGACGTTGCGAGGGCACGGGGACGAGCCTCGAAATGGCTGGCCGGATGGATAGACGTACGGTACGTCGGAGGCGGAGTGCTAGAATCTCGAGGACAATTTATTTCAGCGTAATCCTGCCTCGGCCGCTGTCGGCGTCGGTCTCCGCTTGGGGTGCGTGCGCGCGTGCCGGCACCCTGATCAAGGTGTAAGCGGCTCGAACACGGAACGAGCGCTGTGTAGCCCGCGGCCGGACAATCGAGTCAACCAAATAAAACCACCGCCACGGCACGCTGCGTCGTTGGCCTTGTATGTTCGGCGTGTGCCCCTCGCTGCGTTCCCGCCCCGCCGGCGATAAATTCTCCCCAGCGATAAGGGTCCCGATTTTTGTCTTTACGAGCCTCGACGGGCCCCTCCGGCCGAGAGAAAGGGTCACTTCCGGGTTATGGCGTGACTGCGTCACCTCGAGCGTGTCCCTGCCCAAGGAAAAACCAAAAGCAACGCGGGGGCGTCGGAGATGGGGGACCAGGCGGAGGACAAGGCAGCGCCGAAATCGGGGAATTTAATCGTCTGGCGAACGGTCGTTCTAGCGCCAAAATTAAGTTTCGTAAGTTTCACATACAGAGTACGAGAGAGGTGTTTGTCCCTTTTTTAAATATTTAATATTTTAATACGTTCAGCTCGATCTCTGTTTTATAGATTTTTTATCATTAGAAATAATAACGATGAAAATCTTGATCTATCATTTTATTTATTTATTAATAAACGGATCAAGACGTAACGTATTTCGTACACAAGATCTATCGACATAATTATCGATTACCAAATTGCGTCGAGCGCTTTCAGACGTCCTTAGTCTCAGGCAACCAGAATGGGATAAGCGCCTAAACTAGCCTAGCGGTTATGAACGAAAAAGTACTAATCAATGCAGTCCTGAAAGAAGTCATAGCGCAAGGGATGAAACCCAGCAGTAACGCCGAAATAATAATGGTCACAGAAGGCAACCCCGCAGCACCGTGGAGCGTTCCTCGGCCCTCGCGTAATGCCACCGAGGCACATTTCACCCTCGAACGGCTGGCGACCAAGCTGGCGGCATAGCAGGAGGCGGCGCGGGCCAGAAGGGCGTCGCGACGCCTCGCGGGGACCTGACTCGGTGGTTTCGGTGGGTTCCACGAACCCCCGGACGGCTCGAGGGCAGGGACAACGAGGCTAGACCAAGCCGGTTTTTCACCGCGCGGATCACAAGCGTCGATTCTTCTATCGGGCTCGCGATTTTCGAGAGCGCAGAGCAAAGCCTCGACAGCGCCGCGTCGGCTGAATCAGCCGAAACGCACCCCGAAACGCGGCATTAATATTAATTATAGTAGACGAGGCGTCTACCGTCTACGTGCTACACTTTCCGATGGAACCTCTCGAACCAGCGCGGAGGATCGCTTTGCGCCGACTAGACAGACCGGTCCCGATTGCATCGCGGCTCTCTCGAGCGAGTCCCTCAAATATGACGAGACCCCGGGGAACGAGGAAAGTGGCCAGCTCTGCGATTAATTATACCTAGATCGCGGGGCTTACGCGCGGTAACGATTTTCCGCGGCGAACGCCGACTTGACTCGGATCGATCCCTTCTTTTCCGAATCTTATTAGTCTGGAACTACGCGCGACCTATTTCTTGGATTCATTTGACATTCCTATCGGTTCGTAGTTCATTCGCCTGGTACGATTCTAGGCGAGTGATTCACGCTGCATGCATGGGGTGGGGCTGTGACATGACTGGAGAGCACGATGCAGTTACTGAACGAGCTGTATTTAAAGCTAGAACTTAGCAGACCGGTCGAAATGACTGGCTTTTGATCTTTTCTTTCGCATTTACTGAAATTATTCACTGTACAATGACCAAAATATTTCTTTTCAAATTTTATTACTATTGGGAATAAAAAAGATATTACAAAGACGTCGAGTCTTCACTTTTTTATCCGAGCCTACAATGAAGAGTATTTCAGTTACTGTGCAGTGAATTAGTCCTTTTAACATTTACCAAAACATTCAAGTTATTTAGGCCAGCTTCAAAAAAGTTATTCCATTTTAAAAGTATTGACTGAATTTCGCGCCTCTGTGTATATTATAATAGAAATCGTACAAAGTTCGAGTAAATTCGACGTTCTCATCGTTATAGAGAACAATATACATCAGTGACGTTTTGTACTTGGTAGTTCTAGTGTTAATAATATGCGGCTAACAGAATACGACGTTGGATGTTACGAGGTTCAGAGATGGTTGCTTACAAAACCCTCCGAAGACTCGCATACGGAAAACCTTGAAATTAGGGAACTCCTTAAGCGACCCTAACTTCCAGCTCTTAATACGGTGCGTCTAAACACACTCCGGGCTTTCGCGCTGAAATCATAATTTTCGATTAAAAACGTTTTTTTAACGCATTTTACGCGGGTCACAGATCCAGCTTTACTTACACGCGCAGCGAGCGGTGAAGTTTAAAAAAATCCTCTTCTTAGAAAATACTTATTTCAAAAGTAACTTTAAGATTTTGGTAACAAGTATATAGCGAGGATTTGTGCTAGTTCAAAGCGGTTTTTTTCAAATATGTAATATATACGAGTCTCGTGTATTATGTGTAAAAAGTAGGTACACGTTTAAAAATAAAATAAAATATAATTATAATATAATATACATATATAAAATAAATGAGAAAATATAAGAAAAATTCAGCTTCTTCGAAATAAAGAAAAAACTGAGAGTATGCAAATCCACAGATATGAAAATAAGTTAACCTGATACGAGACCCTGCTCTTTCCTAAGATCACGATGCAGTACGCGATTGTTCGTTCGAAAACGCACTCGCAGGTCGATAAAACGCGGTTCGAGGAGCGAAAGAAAGTGCGGAAGTCGAGGGTCTCCTTTTGTTTGCGATTCGGAGCGATTTCGGCGCGCGGATTCGCGGACGCGCGCGAACGTCGGCGAACGATGAAAATTTCGAGGAGAGTCTGACGGGACGGGGGTGGGGGCAGAGCAGTTCCCGGGACAAAAAGAACGGATAAACGAGCGGAGGAGCGAGCGGACGGGTTACGGCCGCGAGAAAAAAGAAGCGAAAGTTTTCTCGTTGCGTCGGATGAGAAAGGAATCAAAGTTTGGTCGCGTACCTCGAACTCGTTTTCCCCGCGATCTCGAGAATAACGCGCGACTCCGCGCCGAGAGTCGCGACGCCTACGGGGGTGAACGCTGCGAGGGGAAGGGGCGGGTGGAGGATCGCGCCGGACGCAATTAAAATCAATCATTCGATATTTATGGAAGGCGCGGGACCGAGCCGATCGCAGCAGCCAGCTGGCTGCGCCCGTGGCGCGCCGATCCCCGAGGGTTTCTACCCCGTTCTACACATACGTCCTACACATCGTCCTTCCATTTGCTTCGATACGGTAATGTACCTTCGTGCTCATGGTTCGAGAGCAAACAGGTTTCTGTCGACAAAAATACAATTTCGAGTTGCCACGTACAGAGGGCTGGGTAGTTGAGCCGCGGTTACTGTGACCAATTGCTGGGACCTTTCGTTTGTGTCCAGACATAGTTCACTTTACATTTATTGAGTATGAGATATTAAATTTTATCATTCGAGGATAAATAAAATGGAAAATTGAATCATTTTACATTGCGAGAATTTCAGTTATGATTCAGATAATGATTTCGACATTCATACATTTCTTCTTTTATAATAATTATGGTTCGTTTAACACTAAGTTTATTTCTTTTTTATTATTCACGTTGTAAAGATATAATTTTATGAGTTATTTATTCAATATAGTGTCACTATAAATAATATAAAATTAGAGTAAATGTCTTATTGTTATTTTTACGAGTATAAAATAGCTGCTTTTAATACTCCGTTAATCCAGTATTAAAAACTCTTTTACTATTTTTCGCTGCCACTCTTAATTCTTGATGTTATCGTTATTATTGTTATTATTATCATCGCTATTATGACGTTCTCTGTAGCAAACGATCTACCCCACTGACATAACGATATACATAATTAATTACTGTTTAAAATCTTAACACGCCGATGATTATCCGTCACAAAGCGACTAATTGGCCACCTGGTGAAGAGCGTGGGAGCCGCGACGGTTTTCTATTGAGTCGTTCAAGTTTTCTAGCATCTCTAAGCAAGTTTACAAGAATCGCTTCGAGTTTCTCATTTCCGTGGCGCACAGGGAACGCACGGTCGCGTCGTCATCGACGAAGGGGAGCGCTGATAGGGGTGGAAAGAAAGGGACTGGGGCGCAAAGCAACCACGGGCGCAAACACGGTGACCTTTCTTGTTTATAATCGCGCACCCCCGTTCATTAGGATCAGGACACCTGCCGCGGGGAAATAGGTATTGCCACAGGCGCGCGCTTTGCGAGGCACTTTCGTGGCTGTCGGCGAAACCTCGTCTCCGGTTTTAAGACACCGAGCACGGCTCTGTTGATTCTGTGTGCACTCGATACTCCGCCGATCCGAAATTGTTTATTTGTTCCGGGAAGTTCGCGAAGTCGGCGGCTGCTGGCCCTGACCGACAACGACACGGGCCGCGAGCATGTTCTCTTATTACTTCAGCCCCTGTTTTTCTTCTCCCGCCGTTTCTGTACGGTTAGCTTTTCCATTTACAGAGTCGACGCGGGAATTACAATCGAGCTAAATATCTTTCGCGTGACTGTTGAGGGACACTCGGGGAGCGTACGGCGAATCAATTTAATATTGCCGCTTTGTGGACGTTGTAACTCGATTATCGGAGAAGTTTTCCCGTTAACTCAGACGCACGTTTCAACGCGGTTGTCAATGCCCGCATCCATTCAGACACTTATTTATCAATCGTCGCCGGTGCATTTTCGATTACCATCCTATTTACGAGCCCCTTCACTTCCGTCTCGTACAATCTCTGCTCCTGAGGTCGGACGTGAAATGTTGACGCAGCCGCTGACACTGATACGGCATTTTCCTGACACTTCGACTTCGTTGTTCCCTGAAACGAATCTGTATCGCCCCGCGACACTACTTTTAGCAAATGGGTCAGCGGGGGCACGTATCGATCTGTCATTCCAAATTAGTTTTTGACATTATACGTGTTCCCGCGTTTGACATTTCAACATCCCTAGAAAATTAATCTCTCTTCTTTCCGAAATTAATCTCGCGCAGGTGGGAATATTCGAGAGCTACACTCGCGACGATATTTATGTCGACGCCTTCAATTTTTAGGCATTCTTGCGTCGTGTATCTTTTCTTTTTGTTTTCAATTCGGCGTTTGTCTTTTTAAAAAAGCTCTCGCGTCGTAGACTTTACTTTTTAATATTTTCTCCTGTTCGTTAAATTTCAGTAAACACATCCACACGATAAAGAAGCTCTTATGTCATCGACTTCATTTTTGCTCGTTCATAATAGAACGTCACATGTCAACGTAAACGCGAGCGTAGGTAGAACTAACGCGGAACGAACGCGACTACTTGTTTCGGGGTTCGACGATCCGTCGTTGGGGGAGGAATACGTGTAGGGCGGTGGCGTAGAACGCATGCAAAACTGTCGACGATCTGACAATCCCTTTTGGGGTCCGGCGCTTCGCATTCGATTAAGTGTCCCGATACTTACGGGTGACGCGGCCCGCGTATAAACTAATTCACTGGCCGGCCGAGCGGCTCGGCAACGGCGAATACACGAGGGGCTGCAGCGCGGGGGTGGAGACGGTGGTCGGGGGTCGCGCGCGCGTTTCACCCGGCCAGATACAGAGTGGACGGGAACAAACGAAAAGAGCACGGTATCGAACGAATTACGGTAGAAGCGTGTTCGTATGGTTCGATCTCCGGTGAACGCGAAAGCGGACGCGCGTCCGCGCCGGAATTCGAGATCGGTTTGGCGGCCGGCCAACGTTTCGACTCCGCTTCCCGGACGATTCGATAGCTCGACAGCGAGGCGGGATCGCGCTCGCTCGTCCGCGACTTCCTATTGTTCGCCGGCGATGCGTCTTTTCAAACTTTAAAGACGTCCGAGGGCGCACGGACCCGGGCCGAGGCGATTGTCGGCGAAACTCGTTCTAGCGAAAACGGAGAAATATCGCGGGGGTCCGACGCCGATGCGCGTGTCCTCCGGTTCAACGGGAAACCGGCGCGCTTCTGTCTCGAGGAACGCGGAAAAACCGAGAGAGAGAAAGAGAGAGAGAGAGAGAGAGGGGGGAGACGGCTACGAAAAATGCCGATAGCGAGACGAATACCCGGCGGACTCCCACGAGAGATAATATGGGCGCTCGTTTGCTCGAGCGTGAAGAAATCGGAGATTTCGAGCAAATATCCAAGCGGACTCCTCGTAGAATCGACTGGCTGCGCTGCGATCCCGGCTCGCAAAAAGTCACACTCATTAGGGACAGCTACTGCTGTAACGAAGCGGAGATTTCAGCCTTCGGATCCACGGCGATCTCGATTGCGAAGAAACATTTTTTGCTGGCGGTGCAGTCCGAGGTCAGGGCGCTGAACTTCTAATTAATCCACTCGAAGCCAGCGATTCGTCGAAAGTCGGCCTCCGGGAGCCGACGATTCATTGGGCCCGTGATCATTGCGTATGCGATGCACCGTTGCTCTCTTCGCTCGGAAACAGCATTACACACCTGGTGTGTAACTCGCTTTGTTTAAACTGTTTAGTAATCATCGCGAGCTGTTACGGATGATTTCTCGATCATTTGCAGAACTGCTGTGACCCCTTTCGTTATTCCACCCTCGTGACTGTTAGAGTACGTTATTGTACGTTACAAAGAGTCAATCCGCATATGCATAAACATAAATTAATATTAATATTATCATTAATCCTAGAGTTATTATTATAAATCCTAGCCGTGACTAAATTCATCTGAACCCCCCGCAAAAATTCCGGAAACTTTTCATCGTTCTTCCATCCACTCTGAACACCTGCAATTCCGGAGGCAGTAGTAAGCTTCGCGGCGGTACGCACCAGGTGTGCAATCGAATTGGTTAATCAGGGGCGAAAGTCATCGATAGGAGGCTTCGGAACGGCTGTCTGGTGGCCAGTCGGAGAGACGAAGAGCAGCTGCGAGCGCAGGGTCGGCGTTTCATCCGCGCGGAAGTGCGGGTTGTTCGGCGTCTGGCGGTCAGTGTTGCGCGTCTCCAACCGTATCCCATTGCGGCGGACGCGAGTTATTATTTCTAATTACGGTGAAGCAGAAAAATGGTAACGCGGCTTTTAGCGGGAGTTTGCGGCTCGTTGGAGAGAGCTCTATTTCCCGGCATTAGCGCGGCGCCTGTACTCTGCGCCGAGGGCAGAGTGCGGCCGGATGGGAGGGAATGAGAGACGGTGTCTCCTTCCCCCTTTTTTCCGCGAGCAGCCGGTCTCGCGCGAGAAAAACGATCGACGAGATAATTTGCCCGTGGCGGGACGGTCGGGCGGGCGAAACGAGCTTAACGGAGCGGCTGTTGAGGTCGACGCGATCGCTCGAAAGCGATCCCGCCGGTTGGCCAGACCGTGGACAGCAGGGGAAAAAGGTTTCGAGAGGAATCGATTCGAGAGGGAAAAAGGGAGAGAGAGAGAGAGAGAGAGCCGGGGCGCGGGCGTTAACGATTTGACGCGGTGCCACCAATCGTTTTATCGACGAATTAAGCCGAATTAAGGCTGCCCCCGGCGGGACGACTATGCGCGATTTCACGCTGCCTCTCTCTCTCTCGTTCTCTTTATCTCTCTCTCTCTTTTTCTCTCATCGACCACCCACACGCACCTCTCCCTCGCCAGCGGTCGCGCCGCACTCCATTGAATTTTCGAAAAATTGTTTTATCATCGTTTTCGCCGTTCGCGCGATATCTGTTGCACCGCGGCCGGCTTTAACCTGCACGACCCGTTCCGGAAAATTTGATATTCTCCTCCTGGCGGCTGCCTCGACGACGCTGCGCCTTTCGATTCCTATTTGCAACGTAGACGAGGTCCCACGAGGACAGAACATGACAGGGTAGAGACAACAATTCGCCCGATGCGACGACTAATCTAAACTCTTCCTGGGATGGTTCTTCTCGTTCGTTTAGATACTCCTTTGTCTCAACGTGTACCTCAGCCTTATCGTTGATTGTCGGTCGTTTGGCCCCTCCATTCCGATCTGTGTTTATTAACACTCGCCTACTATTATTCATTTATTCATTCATTTATTCATTAGATATATACGGGATGTTGTCTATTAGTTATAAAATTACAAAAAGAGAATGAAGAGGTCGGGTATGATATGGTAATCTTCATGATTTATTTATTTATTTATTCATTTATTGAATATATACGGGAAGTTATAAAATTATAGAAAAGAATACAGTGGTTAGGTATAATAAAAGATAACCGTAATTCCTTAAATTAATATTATAAAGCTCTGTGATTTATAATAATGCTACAGTATTAAATAATACGCTTTTAATTATAATTAAATAATTAAATAACACTTTTGCCTTCGCCAAGAAAACCGCAGGACACCCTGTCTCTATTATCAATCTCTGGCCTTCATAGTTCCCCGAGGCAGACAAATTTTGAATTTCGCAGGCTGGCGACGCGCAGACCGTGGCGCGAAAAATCTCCGCTTAATTCCAGTACGAAATTCGAGGAAATCATTGGTATTCGGAAGCGGAAAGGAGAACGGCAATCCGGCCGATCTGCCCAGTAATGTAAACTCTTTTCCCGTCTCTTTATTTGTTTCGGTCTTCCCCAGCCGCGGTCCCTCGGAACACAAAACCGGAAATAATTCGCCGGACTTATTCGCGGTTTTTTGCCCTTTTTCTCGAGACGTTCGAGCTGAACCCCGGACGACAAACGTTGGTTGGTGCCGGCGTCGAGACAGCCGAGACACAGAGCGGAGCCGACGAATTAATTGGAAATGCGGCGCGTACGGTGCAGGAGGAGGGTGGTGCCACGGGAAAATACGAGGGTGGCCGCGATTTAACGAGTTACGGTACGAATTCGCGGGACGAAATTGCCCCGGTAATATCTCGGAAACCCTCGTCGACGGAACACACGGGTCCGAACCACGAAAAATCGAAGCGGGCTAGCGCGTGTCACCTGTCGAGATTCGGTCGGAGTTATCGCGACGGGACGCGGCGCGGCGATAATTCTCGCCGGAGCGGTGCCGAACCGTCGAGAGGCCGTTTCCCGTCCCTTTATCGCGCAGACGAGTTTGCTCGTCGCTGCCCCACGGCGATGAAACCGTTCGTAGATCCCGCGACCGCTCCTATTTCTCCCCCGAAGCATAATTCATCGATCGGCGGACGCGATCTCCGAAGAATAAGCTCCTTCGTAACCGTAAACAAGATTCTTCCGCGGAATTGTTTTACGGTTTTCGGGTGAACGAATAATGGCCCATAACGGCGGACAGCTTCAACATAGTGGATCTTTTCGCGAAATAAAATTTTCAGAGTGTGATTTACGGGTGGTCGGAGCAAATAAAAATTTATTTTCTCGGCCGTTTCGTTTTAGTACATCGAAGTGCAAAGAACGGTGAACTTAATCGTCGGCGCTTTTCACCCTGTTGCCCGCAGCTGATACGCCAAATGCGTTCGAAAGACCGGTGATTATTTGCGGGCGGGGTTCCGGGACGATCGCGCTGAAATTTTGCGATGCCGTGGCTTCCGCTGCGAGCGTGTTAATTAATTATCGCCGATACCGCAGAACGAGATCTGCGTTCCCGCGGTAAAGCAAAGAACCGCCGATTAATTCCGGCCGTCGGGTTTCCTGAAATTCGCGGAGATTATGCCGCCGAGTGTCTGTTGACTTACGGACAGCCGCCCGCTGTTTCGGATCGCGAGAAATTCGCATTGACGAATCGATGGCAGAAAATTCGCGGCGTTCTCTCGTCGCACGGTTTCCGGGGGACGGCGGTCTCTGTTCCTCTCGTTTCCTTTTTTAGCTTGCTTGCTCTTCGCCTCTCCCCCTCTCTTTCTCTCTCTCTCTCTCTCCCTCCCTCTGCCCGGTTACCTGTATGTACGCGGAAAATTAGAGGATCCGAGCGACGAGGAACTGGCCGGGGAACTCGATTTACATACCTCGACGGGCCTGGATCGCGTCGGATCAAGTTAGCAGGGGCGACGAGTGAACTTAATTAAGCGGGTGCGCGAATCCTGGTTCGCGGCGTACACGTGCCATACACTTCGTTAAATTTTATTCGTCGTAATTGTGGCGCTGCCTCGCTCGCGTTGCCCTGGCCCCGACGACTATCGTCGCCTAGCGTCGCGGTTTGCTCGGTTCGGTTCGGTTCGGTTCGGTTCAGTTCGGTTCGGCTCGAACCTAAACGCCTCGAACCGTGTCGAGCTGTGGGCGTCGCGCGTCGAGCGTCGAAGCGTCGCGACGCTCGCCGTTCCCCAGCCTTCTCTTTAATTACATCCTCCTCGGAGCTTAAGGCCGCGCTCGGCCAACCGACGGCTCTCCAACGGTCCAGCACACCGGAAGTCGTCGCGAGCTGCCTTTCCAAATCGCTCGTAAACGCGACCGACCGACCGACGCGGAGCCGAGCGGAAAGGAACAGAGAGGAGCGGAGCGGCGCCCGCGCCACGCCGCACAGAAAGATACACCTCTCTCGCAAGCGGATCTTTTAACCGTCGCCCCCTCGTTAGTCGAACGTTAATGAGAAATCTCTTCGTTACCCGACATTCGAGCCGCCCGTCAGCCCGCTCTGCCTGTCGAGCTATTCGTACATGATCGCGTACCACGTCGGACATGTTTGCAGCATGTTCCCGAACCCGTTTCTGTCGTACCTTACCGCCAGCGGAATTTTCTTCATCTCTCTTCCGGATTTAATCATTAAATTCTAATTAGCATTATCCGTATTATTTCCGCGGAACGAATTAACGGTCACGTTAGATCGACCATTTTAACGAGGTTTCGTTCAACGGGATTAATAATGCGTGCACGGATCGCGGCGATCTAAAAAAGAAACTCACCGTTTTGCCACTCAGTTAGCGCAGTAATGAAATACTTCCTGTTTGGTCTTGGCTCGGTAACGGTGCGCCATTAATTACAATACTATTTGTTGAACGAGGTAGAAACCCTTTAGTTGGCGTTGCTTTTTTATTTAGCCACGCCCCTCTGGTTTGTTTAAATAGGTTAACGAATCTGAGGAAGTGAAATTATTAAGTGAAAATACTAAATGTAGGATGACATAGTTGGATACATGTACATTTTTAGTATGAAAAGACAACAATCTACTAAGAGTGTGCCGTGATCAAGTCCGTGCATCTCGAATGTATTTGTAAATTGTCAAGATGTTTAATACATTATGCGCGGGACAGGTTCTAATATCTCCTGATATATATATAATTATTTAATTGTGTTATATATTTGAAAATTTTATCGAAATCTTATTGTTAGTTTCGAAAATATGAACCGTGTTTTAAAAAGTACGTCTTTCCGTAACTCAACACAAATGTGTTAATATTTAGAAATAAATTTACACCATGGGAATATAGGATGAAACAAATATACTAAAGAAAATATTCAACTGTATCATTAATAAAGATCACGAACTATAGCGGCGCGAGATGGGCGCCCCGAGGCAGCCTAGATTTAACAATAATAGACTCCCGGAGTTGGTTATTAAATTTCACAATTCGACTCCTATTTTCCTTATGCAAATGAGACAAATCCTTGTTAGTGCGATAAAAAATCGCAGATGCCGCGTAAAGAAACTAACATCGCATAGTCTTCCGTTTACGTGGCTTGCGGGTATCGTCGCGGTGCAACGTTCCCGATGCAGTTTCGCGGGCTATTTTTGCCGGTGCGTCAAAGGCCGGCCATAGAACAAACGATTATTATCGAGGACGGAATAATAATAACAATAACAAGAATAGTAATCATAATTACAGGTTTATTACTAACGGGTGGGCGTGTCCTTCGGTAAACAAGGGAATGCATTTGCATAGATTGTTCGCGAAGCGATAGAATCGGGCGAGGGTGGTCGATTCCGGTTGGAAAAGTTCGCGGCGCGGCGCGGCTCTCCGAGAGGGTTTGTAAAATTCATTTGGACGGCAGGCTGGCTCGTTGTCGGTGGAAATCTGCTTAAAAAAAATTGCCGCGATACACGCGCGTCCCGTGATTACAGTAATTAGAATCGGCGGGTAATGAACGGACGCGTTAACCGAGTTCTCTATTGAATCGCGCGGGGCCCGCGGCCGTCGCGCGATCGAATAGATATTTCGGTTCGATTCAACTGCGCCTCGATTCACCTCGAAAACGAAGCCTCCCGTCGACGAAACGAATTCATGCGGCCGGCACCAACTTAGTTTCCGCGAGGAAGAGAACGAGGGAGCGAGAGAGATAGAGACAGAGGAAGAGAGGCCGCCGACCCGAGGGATGGATGGCGCATCCTGTATAATTTGTTACGGAACGAGACATCCTGGAATGGAAATGCTTTTTATCTCGAGAAGGGGGATACGATCGCTCGATAGGAAACTGTGTCACCGTGTCTCCCCGCCGTGTGTTTCCACAGCTAAAACGGTAACCTTCGCGAACGATCGCGGCACCGAGCCGTTTCCTTCCTCGACCTATCGTTCTTGCGCGGCTTCGATCGCTCGACGTCTTCGTGGCTTTTTATAGAGACAGACAGGAATATCCTTCGCGACCAACGCCAGCCATTCGGTCGATCCGAAAACCGGAACACGATTTCCTCGATGTATTCTCTCCCGTCCTCTCACGCTTTTCTAGAGTTCGATACGCTCTAGGAAATGGCCGAGTCACTTTCGATCCGTGAACGCGGCACCGGAGGATTCTGCGTGAGAAACCGGACCGAGAATCTGCAATAAGATTTTCCAATCCGAGGCCTCGTTTCCGAGGAAATCGAGGGGGAAAGTTGCGCGCACGAGTTCAGTAGATAAGGACAGCCATGGTCAGACGGGCTCGAACTTTTCGAGCTCGTTTCAATCGGAAACGAAGCGTTGCATCAAAAAAAGTTACTCCGCACTTTCTACTCAGATTTCTGCGAAGAATCTGCTCAATGCATTTTTATTAGACTAGCTATAAATTTTTGATAAACCATGTCAAGTAGAACAACCGTAGTATATTCCCGTCGTCATTATTAATTGATTAATCCTGTCCTATAATTACGTGTTAGACTCGTTATGAAGATTGAGAACACGTCTACTAAATATGTACATTATTCGCATCTTTCAAAACGAAGTTGAATTTGACCCACTGAAATAAAGATTGTCATATAATAAGTATAAATTTTCTGTCCGACACGGGAATTTATTAATAGCAAACAAAAGCTTGATGCAAGAAGAGACCTCGGAGTGACGCAAAATACATAACGAGGGCACGCTTAAAACGTGCAAATAAAATGGAAAAGTCAAACAGCTCATTAAAATTATCAACACTGACGCAGATACGATTTCAGGAGTTAAATCGGTCAATAAAGTGTTCCATAAAACTCTGCTAAGAGAACCGAGCGACGACCGAGAACTACCGATGATACACTTAAAGCGAAGAAGCTCGATAAAATAACGGGTCATTAATTAGACTTAATTACCAGCGCAAGGCGTAATTCTTTTCCACGCAGCGAGTACACCCTGCGCCGTGCCTCGGAACGCGAGGCAATTTCCGCGGAAGATCTCTCGACGTTTAAGATGTGGGTCACGGCTGACCCGCAGCCGGCTCCGCGAGGGCAGAATCGTGCCGTCATACCGTCGATTGTATCGCGATCCGGGGCGGATATTTCGCTCGGGTCAGCCATTGAAAATCACTAACACGCGAACGCGTTCGAAAACGGTGCGGTGGCGATTGCAACGCGAATATTTAATGCAACATCAATTACTCGTATTCGGTCGGTAAATTGGCACTACATCGACTCCCGGTCGCGCATTCAAAGGCGAGGAGACGCGCGATAGAAAGAGAGAGAGAGGGGGGTTAGCGGGGGAGAGGGATGGTCGTTGCACCGGTCGACAGTTCGCTACCGCTAATTGCGTATTTTCGGGACAACGGAGGGTAAAAATAATCGAGGTATCGGCCGCGCGGTGGGAAGGGGGCGGAGGAGGAGTGGCAGCGATGGTGTTTGCTGGGGTGGCACGGCATCGCATCGCGTCGCGTCGAATCGCGTCGCGCCGCGAGAGAGTCGATGCCCTTCCGCGAGCGAAAGGCGCGGACAATTTTTCCGTTTTCCGATTTGTCCGTTCACGCGGAAACGGTTTATTGGCCGGCAACTCGTTCGAATGGAAAGAAACGAGCTGAATTACGGAAGCGATAAAAGGGTAACGGTAGCCGGCCGGGGGTGGCGCGGGCGCCGTGCAGCGGGATCCGCTGGCTCGGCCAGAAATCGAGGATATAAAATATGGTAATGCGACGGATTCTTTTAACGAAAACGGGCGTCTCTTTCCACCGTAATTAACGAGTCGAAAGCCTGCGAATAGGTGTCGCGACGCGACCAGCCGAGCAGAGCCGAGGCTCAGGCTCGACGGAGATGCACGACTCCCGGACAATTAACGGCAACCGGGAATGAAATCGCTCGGCTCGCTAGCCGATGCAATCGTCGCGTTTCTACGGAGACGATTCCCGAGCGTATACGCGCATCGATACACCGACGCGCGCGCTCTCTCTCCACACCTGTGTGCACCGGTTACGGGCTGCAGGACCGCCGCTGCCGCCGCGCCGTTCCTGATCAATGGAAGACGATAATATTATTCCGTAACGACGCAATACTTTTAAAAACCGTGGCACGATCTCGACGCACACTTCAACTACCCCGTTCCTCTTTGTACCGATTCCGGCCCCTTTGTGGACGGTGTTTCTTTATTCAACAACGCTTTGTCTGCCGGAGTCATAGAGCAATGTGTACGGGCAAAGGGTAATCGTTTCACTAGGAAATTAAAGAATGAAGCAACTACAATTACAGTAAGGCTTAAAACTGTTTTATTATGCGACGCAGTTCCGGGAGAAGCTACTCGTTAACATCGACAGGAAAAGATCCTTCATAGTACCGGCCGAAAGTACTACAATAACGTCAAATTTAATTCGACTGATTCGATCGACGAAAAGAGACTTTGTCCGTCGCAAGTATCAATTATAAATACGATTTGCAATCAAATCTTTGCAGTGTCGGAGAAATATTTCGTTCTCTTTTTTACCGGAACCTGATTTTAGTCCGAGACTATTGGTGCTTTTAAAAACGGTATTTCCGTAATTGGAAGCTTTACGTAATAAATGTAGAAGATCTGCAGAGCACGGCGGAAATGGTCGCGGCACTAGTCCAGTCTTATTCTGGTAGTTTCATCGGATGACAAAATATTTTTCCTGTTTGTTAATGGATGGTCCGTTATTTTCGGTATGGATATACATATATGGACGTGTACACTCTCGGTGTTCCCTGCAGCGAGATCCGAAGAGGATCTGCCAATGGCTGTTAGTAGAGGGGAGGGCGGAGGGTGCAGGATCGAAGGCACGCGACGGAACGAGACAGCGGTCAATCGTTACCGGGAAGAGGAGAAGAAGAAACTGCTCGTTCGCTCGCACGGCCTCGCTCCGAGCCACTGCGGACGTTTCGTTTCCGGCTCGAGGAAGGTCCAGACAGAAAACGGTGGTAGTGGTAACGGCAGTGGCGGTAATGGTAGCAGGAGAATCGATGTTGGAAAGCGCTGAAATCGCACTATGTCGAGAAGCTTTCGAGGAACGCGGACGGGACAGTCGAGATTGGCACGCGGAGAAAGGGAGAGTGTCGCCAGGAGGAAAGAAATGTCAAAGCGAGACAGTGTGTATGTGTGAGAGAGAGAGAGGGGGAGAGAGAGAAAGAAAGAAAGAGAGAGAAAAGAAGAGTTGAGTCAGAAATAAGTTATTAGCCCCCGATGTATCGTGTGTGAACGGCGCGGCGATAAACAGCAGGGCAAAGGGGCGGGTGAAAATAATTAGAAGACCGCGAGCATTATTCCTGGCTAGCTGGGAGCCAGCTGTCGGGGACGTCGGCATCGGGGACGGCAGGCGGGACGGTCAATTAGGATGCGGCTGGGAAATAATGATCCGTCGGGGAAAGCATGCTTCTCGATTCCCAGTCGATCCGCAAGGCCGGCGCTCTCTGCCGTCGACTGTGCATTTGTCAAAGGAGAATTCAGCTCGTATCAATGAAAGTGGAAAAGACGGTGCGCAGATTCCACGGCAAAAAGATCAAACCGGCGGAGGAAGGGCGAGGCGGGAGGAGAAGAAGAAGAAGCAGCAAAGTTGGAAAGATAGCGGTGTCGTACGCGCGACAGGCGAGCACGAAGAGACAAGAGATAGAGATAGTGCTGGGGGAGGGTTGCGAGACGGGCGGAGGGGCTAGGAAAAATGATGAGCCAGAAATAATTAGCGGGGTTGCAGAGCGCGGTCGGCCGAACGCAGATGTGCCAAGTCCGTATGAAAAATTAATGACATCCCGTTCTCGGCGTTTCCCTCCTTCGCCCCGGCTGCTTTTACTTCCCCCCGTCGGAGCTCCGAGTTTATTCCCTCTTCGATTCTTTTTTCTTTTCCTTCTCCCCGGCCTTCTCGCTCTTTCTCTCCTCCTCCTCCTCCTCCTCTTCCTCCCACTTTTCTCTCTCCTCCTTCCACTCCCCCTTTGTGGTGGTCTTTTTTTCGTTCCTTTTTACTTAAGCCCGGTTTCCCTTTATTGCCAACCCTCTTTCGACGATCTCGCGTGTCTCGACGAAATTTAGCCGCGCCACGATCCCCGATAGGCTCTATAATTATCCCGTTTTATCTTCATCAGGTGGGGTGGCTCTGGGGGAGAACGACTCGCGACCGAGCAAGCGATATAACCTCCGAACGAACCAACGCCAACCAACGAACAGAAACGCTTGTGCTCCGCCACGAGTGCGTTTTCGATTCGAATCCGGCACACACGCTTTCCCTCTCGCCCTCGGCCCCTATTTATGCCATGCTCGCCGACACTAAAGCAGACCGCGATCGCTTCTTTTCCCTCCTCTCTCACTCTCTCTTATTCTCCCTCTCTCCCTTTCTCTCGCTTTCTCTCGTTCTCTCTTCTTCACAATACGCCCGCTACCCTCGCCGCCCGTTGCGTCCGCGTCCGATCGTTCGTTTCTCTATCCTTCCGGTAACAGAGCCCGGCGCCGCGCCATCCGCGTCCATAAATCCATTCTTCTTTTTAATTTGTCTTCGTTACGCGCGTCAATCATTTCCCGTTTGCTCTGGCCCCCGGTCTGTCGTCGTCTAGCCGCGCCACGACACCGACACCGTCCCCGCCGTGCTTTTCCCCGTCGTTTTTCACGGTTTCCCGGCTTTTCGCGTCCGCCGTGCCGATCGATAAATTGCACACGCAACACCGATCCGCCGCGCGCTCGTTTCGTAACGAACTTCGTCGAGGAAACGAACGATCGGCACCGGCGAATTGCATAACGGCCCGGTCCAGCGCAACCCCTTCAACGAGGCGGCAAAGAAGCGACGCGACACTGCGACCGTTCGGTTCTCCGTCCTCCTTGTTTTCTGCAGAAGATAATTAGTCGACCGATCGGATAGATCGGCATCGGGATCCTAACCTGGATCTTTCGCTTGGCGACTGATTGCTGTAACCCTTTGCAAAGGTACTGCAGTATCTTTATCTTCGCAGTAACCATGATTGAATGATTTTCGCTTTATTAACGATTTCGCTTTACGTATACCTATTCTTACCATAAGGAATGATATTTGTAGTCAAGTATTGCACAATTTTTATAATAACGCGTGTCTGAATAAAGGAATTTTTAATGGCAGCAGATTCAACAAAAAATTCAACTTTGGAATCCTGAATTTGGTACAGGTCACAAAATGACCCAGCTTCAGCCTTCCGAAGATCAAACTATCCCAGCCCACCGACCACATACTCTGTCCTAGTCCTTATAATCATAACAGGTCGCGAATATCTCGACTCCTACACTTTTAATCGGAGACGCCCCGTCACCCTGATAACTGTCCCGCGAATCCCGTGTAATCAGCGCCTCGGAGCATCGAGATTGCCCCCTAGGGCGACGCAAATGACACCAGGATACCCTCCATCTTCGAAGTTTGACGTCCATGACGCACCACCATCTGTCTTGCTTTCGATTTCGATCGAGTCTGGCTCCGGAGGGCAGCCGAGTCTGCCCTTGCCTGACCTAGACTGTGTGCCCTACGACGTCATTCGTTCCTAGATCAGATCCAGAGGCAGAGCTGCAGAGGAAACATACGACATTATTTTTGTATGTAAAATCCTTTACGCAGTTCTTCATTCTCCGGCATTATTGGAGAAGTTTCACCTGAATGCTATAATATTTCATCGCAGATCCAAAGAATTTTTCCATATTCAGAAACATGGAACGATTTATGGACATGGGCTGAATACTGTTTTCTCTTTTTTAAATAGTATGCACAGGTCCATCGATTTTTTCAAAGTCCTCAGTGTTACTTAATGTAATTATTTCCCGTAATATTATTATTAATATTATTATTACAGTCCGTTCAGATTTATCACATTAATTTAAGTAATTGCGGTAATTATATAATTAATGAGTAGCTTTCCATATATATTCAAGAAATAAATGAATAAATAAATAAGTCATGAATAAGCTGCGATACTCTCCGTTCCACTTGTTCGGCAGAGATAGAATACCATATAGATCATGCTGCGGGCTCCGCGGAGCCAGATACCCGCGCCCCAGAGGGCATTTTTAATCGAAATCATACGTCGAAGAATTTGCCTCCGCGAACTACAATGATTCTCCGGGCTCCTCTTTTTACAGCGGAATATTCTGCGCCACGGTGCTGGCCCCGGAGCACTCCGCAGTGGCCCCCAGGGCAACGTTTCGCTGGGAACGAAGCCGGAGACACAAGAAGACACTCTCGATCTTCTGGAATTCGACGGGAGCGTCGTCGGAGGCCGGTTGGCTCTATTCGAGACTTCGAAGCGAGCCGGCGCGCCGAACGGCTGTTCTCGGCCACGGTTTCGGCGAAGGTCGCGGGGTCATGTCGCGCGGTCGCGACCCACGAAAATCAAAATTATAGGTTTGCCACGTCCGCGGCGCGGCCTTCGTTTAACGTTGATGTATGCACGATTGTCGAGCGCGGCCGCAAATGGAGCGACGGACAAATATTTACAGTTAATATTATCCCGTTATAAAAGCGGCGGCCGTCCCAGGGTCCCGATCGGCGCGACGGGCCGCGTTCTAACGCGCGATATTGATAAACGAGAGAGCCGTCGCGCGTCTCCCCGGCATAATACCGATAATTTATGAACGAGACCGGCCGACCGAGTTTCTCTTCGCCTCCCGCAATTAACTCGTCACTTCCCGCTCCCCTCCGCCGCTCGGTTCCGCGCGGCGCGGACCTTCTTTGTCGCGCTCTCTCGCCCGCGCTTTCCGATATATCCGGTCTAGACGCAGCTTTTACTTATTCACGGTAATCGGCTCTGCCCCCACGAGTCGTCGTCGTCGTCGCCGCCGTCTTACCTGCGGCCGGTTTATCGTCTGAAATTTTCAGACCCAACACGACCGTGCCCGCGCGCAGTTTTTCCTCGATCGCGCACGCGATCCGCCGCACACACCCCATTCTCTCCCCCTGTACTTAACCGCGAGAAACGCCGCTCTAAAAATCAAATACAAGGCTCGCTCTACGGAACTTCCGAGAAACTCGCGAGTAAATTCAATTTCATTATTTAGCGGGAACCTTCCGGCATCCTCGCAGACCTTCCGTGGCCGCGAGACCACGACTCTTTCAGACACGGGCTATAGCAACGGATTCCTATTAATCTGACCGCAAAGCCCGCGGTGGATCAACGACGCGATCCTGAGAGAGCTGGAGCTGCTCCTCGAGGCGAGACAAATCGTGAATGAAACTTTAAGTAGGGATTGCTGTCTCTTGATCAACGGCGGGTTGTCCATTACCGAATTTTAACATTCGAGGGTAGGAGGGTTATGCAGGAGAGTTATGTTTTTTATATAGGTTCATCAGCGGCGCTGTAAATAACCCCATTATTCCGGGACGCGTACAATTTGATATTCCGAGGCCTTCGTTAAGATCACCTTCATTATTTCGACCAAATCACCCGGTTTCGAGATTTGCAAATATGGAATCCATTAACAGAATCATATCATTAGCATATGTTTACCTTTCTGTTTTACTTCAACGGCCTTGATCCGTTTGTTATACCTCTGCACTTGTTCTTCTTTGTGATTTTATAACTAGTGGATAACTTTCTATACATATTTAATAAATAAGTAAATGAATAAATGAACTATTTTGATGCAGGCTGTAATTCCGAAGAACTGGGAACATTGCTCGACGAACTGGGCAATGTAACCCCATGGGTCTTTGGCCTAGTTTTCGGATATAAGTTGATTATGGTTGACGTGCGGAGTTA
The DNA here is from genome assembly GCA_028455555.1 of Augochlorella aurata. Classification (NCBI taxonomy): domain Eukaryota; kingdom Metazoa; phylum Arthropoda; class Insecta; order Hymenoptera; family Halictidae; genus Augochlorella; species Augochlorella aurata. Next base: position 9,028,943 of record CM052154.1, on the reverse strand, counting down.
TAGAGCCAAGTTGCTTCTTATATATAACATAAAGACTAAATAAAATAAGCATATCTCTTGTCCTAACACTCAGGGAAAGCATAACTTTTACACCTGAAATCTATAAACTTCTCGATTACAATAAATAAATTCATACCATCATATTACAATCATGATTTTTAGATATTATCGCCGGGATTATTATCCGGAGTTACCGTCGTTAACGATGCTATTATAATACTCTCTGCAACAACCGGACTACCCCGTCGACATAACAAGCATATTATTGTTATTATTATTGTTATTGTTATGATTGAAAAATCGCCATCCACCGTTGTCGGGACGCTTGTTTCGACGTCCCAAACGTCCGAGCTCGGGCTCGACGCGCAGCAACTCGACGTCGTCTCGCTCGACACTTTTATGACATCCTCGAAATCCACAATTTACCGAAAAGCGATCCCGCGAGACCGCTCGGCTCTCAAGGTGTCGCGGAAATCGTATCTCGAGAAATCGATTGAATTTCGGAGCGCGGGGGATCGACTGTTACGTGTTTCGGGTCGGCGTCTCGCGGCCGGCCGCGAGATTTTTATTCGGCTCTCCGGCAACGATTCCACGCCGGCGTTCGCCCCGCCGCGCTTCTTTTTCTCGCTTTTCGCTCTCGCGCCCGCCCGGAGAGCCCGCGCACCGGAACGTCATAAATTCCGGCCATCCTACTACCGGCTCTCTTACTCGCTACCCTCTTCCTGTTCCCTTTCCCGTTCCCACCCGTCCTTCCCTGTTCTCGGTCGCCGAACTCCCCCCGCGGCCTCCCCCGGCCTTCCTGGACTCTGGGACTCCTCCGGCGGCGGTCCCTCTCTTTTTGCGAGGGGCTCGCGTCGGCGTCGGCTCCCCTCGGAAAAGCCGCGATAACGCGGAAGAAACGGCGGAACGTAATTAGAAAGAGTGCCATTTTTAAACCGTTCCGCCGCCGGCACCCCGCGCGCGGCATCCGAAACGGTAGTCAGCATTCGCGGCGACCGCTCCCTCCCACGGACGCTCCATCCGCGGAGAGCAGATTATTCGGGGGAGGATAGAAAGAGAGAGAGAGAGAGAGAGAGAAAGAATGAGAGCAGTCGCCGCGGTATCGGAGGAGTGCGGGTCAGGCAAATAGCCATTTTCAAATTAGACGGAACGCCGTCCGAAAAAAGTCCATCCCACGCTAGACTTTCGAGAAAGGGAGAGGGGGAGAGGAGAGGGGAAACAGAGAGAGAGAGTGCTCTCCCGGCAAATTGGTCGCTGCGTCGCTCGTTCGAGCGGCTCGGGAAACGCAATTCCGAGCGACGGATGAAAAACGTATCCGAAAACGCTTGGACCGGGTAACCCGACCCGGCTCGGCCGCGATAGAGATCGCGGATCCGATTCGAATCGCGTAAATAGACTCACCCTCTTGCCTGAGAAGCACGGCGAACAGGAGCAGCGCGAGATCCATCCTCGGGATGCTCGCGCTAGCTTGCACGCCGATCGGACGATCTCCGAGACCCTCGGTGCCCTTCCCTGTCGCCTCTCCCTCGGTTTTACCGGCACCTAAAAGCCCCGACACCTGGCAGACTTTCTTCCCGGCTCTGCTATCCTTGGTCGCACCTCTGCCGATCAGCTTCACCTGCGATCGACACCGCACGTTTCCACACAATCACTGCGAGATCCGTTCCGCGGGCATCGGCGATGCTCCCGCGGCTGTCGGATCTCTCTCTGGCGGCTTCCGCGGCAATTTGTTCTCCGCCGGTATAGCAATTTTTCCGGGAATCGACGGCGAGAGTAATTACGCAGCGCGAAGGTAAATCGAATCGAGTTCGCTCCGCTCCTCCGCTCACCTGCCGTCCCCTCGCCCCCTCGCGCCGCGTCCGCGGCGTCCGTAATTCAAGCTGGCGCCGAACTCGAGATCGTTTCGAAACCTCGTTCTTTTCAGAGAACGCGCCGCCGGGAATCGGGGATGAACGCGGCGCACAAAAACGCGACCGGAGAAAGAGGAAAAGGGTGAGCGGGGGAGGCGTCGGCGGGAGGGAGGAGGGGGGGGGAGGAGCAGGTTGCGATCCGACCCTAGGCAAGTATTACGAGCCCGGCTTTCCGTCGAGTGGGCTCGGATTGTTCGTCGGGTTTCGCAGCGAAACGGTTTCGGGCGTTAAAAACGCTTCCCGGCGCCGAGGATTCCGAAGTTTCCGCGATTTTTGAGTAACGCCGCGTCATCCGATCTCGCCGAGCGATAGCAGAGCTGCGCGGAGCGGCCGCGATAGTTTGGCACCGGGACAGACCCGCTGGGAGGACGGGTAATTCTCAGTCGAATCTCGTACAACGATCGCAGCGTCGACGAAAAATAAGATCCGAGGATATCTACGGAGAGAGGGAGGACCGGTCGCGTCTCCTCGCTCTCGGGAAGATTCGAGGAGATTCGAGTGGCAGGCGGAGAGGGAAAGAGGGAAAGAGTGACTCTGCGGGAGAGGCGAGGGGAAGGTCGGTGTTGCTCGGTACGCGTTGGCAGCGGCGTCCGATTCGTCGATCGCGGCCAGATTCTCTAAATTATTTCGCCCGATAATTACCCCCGGGAAATCGCTGGCCGACTGTACGACCCGCCGGCTAAACGACAGTCGGCGAAACTTTCGGAGAACGTGGGCGAAGAGAGCGTATTCTCTTTGGGATGGAGAGGAATCGTCTCGTCGAGAGAGAGAGAGAAAGAGAGACAGAGGACCTGTTCGGCTTTTGTTCGAGGCGGATGAACGTCAGGGAAAAAGAGCCGACGTCGAACACGCGAAAGAATGAGAAACAGGAGAGAGGGTGGTTACAGTAGACGGGAAGAGAGGAAAAGAGGTAGAGAGAGAGAGAAGGGGAGAAAGAGCGAGAGGGAAGAACGGAGAGAGAGAGAGAGAGAAACGAGGGTGAAAGGAATGCCGCGAGAGAAGAAAAGAGAAAAAGGAAGCCAGCCGGCGTACGGAGGGTACGGCTTTTAAATGCAACTTGTTGCAATCTCGCCCAAAGCTCCGAGCTTCTTCGACTGGGAAACGCGCACGTGTGTCTTTCGTCGGAGGAGCGTGCACGCGTGGCACGCGTGCCGCGCGTTCACGCGCGCACAGCCGATCGATCCGGTTGCTCGTTTCTCGTTTCCGATTCCGATTCGGCCGGTTCCTGTTGCGAGAATCGACGCCGAAATCTCGCGGAAATATCGAGCCCCGACTCGACGCGGATCGAGGTCGCAGAGCGCGCTGGCCCGCTCGAGATCCGTTCGGAAATCGATAGGCGGGGAGCCTGACGGTCCGCGTTCGCCGAACCTGGAACCGGAAGCGCGCTCTGCCACCGGAGGACCAGCGGATGCCGAATTATTTAAACCGGACCAGCTTGCACAGAGGCCGGCCCTTGTTTTTCTCTGTCCCGGGTCTACCGACACGTGCAAGGGAACACCCGTCGGCCAGAGACACGCACGCGATACGATTTCTATCTTCGTCCTCTCCGCCGTGCTCCCCGTTTACCTTCACCGACCGTATGACGCGAATGTGTATCGATTCGAGACTATTCCCTTTCGAATCCATCCGAAGAAGGGCGACGATTCGTCGACGAGCTGCCAGAGACAGGATTTTCGGTAGCCAAGTTCGCGGCCGGGCGTTCTCGGCGAGTTATCTCTCTCCCTTCGTCGCACAGAATTTTCCAAGGATTTTTCGCCGCGCGGAGATTTTACTGCCTCGGAACCTCGGCTCGTCCTTCGACCGTCATAAGCGGCGTTCGCTGTTCGAATCACTCCGTCGTCGCGTGTTCAATTATCTATTTACTGCACAGAGTCGAAACGTGTTACGCGAACGTGCAAACACTACGGGCAACACTCCGGGAACGGGATCGAGCGACTGGAAAGAAGTCTCGCGAATTATTGACGACGCGAGAGGGATCTTCTCCTCGGAGCAATTAAAAATCGAGTTTCAAAGTACCGCGTATCAAAAGCCGGGTTGTTATTTATGCGAGACATTCGCCGTGAGAGAACCCTTTGCAACAAGCTCGATGGAATCAAGTAAAATTTATCCTCGCTGGCGCAGAAATCCCTGGGTAAAATTTACTGCATAAATATTCAATATTTCCTCGACGGGGAGAGGCAAATACTTGCGAGTATTCAGCGGAGTGCGCCGCCACGGGCAAACCTGATTCAAAATTTAAGCCCGAAGAACCGATTGCCGCGACACGGAGGATTATGGTCCCGTTTCGAACCGATCTGTCCCGAATCCCGAAACAGCTACAGAAAGGGAAACGAGTGGTCATGCCTCGAAGGATCGCGAGTTCTAAGATGGAAAAATCGAGGAGGGAGGGGCGAGTTTCAAAATATTGCGACAGGCAGATTTATCGAGACAGGTTATCGTCGAGAGGGGAACCGGCTCGGAAAACGGCGCAAAACCGGAAGATCGCGGAGAAAGATAAATCGAAGGCGGGTGGAACTTTTAAAAAATGTTGCGGTGGCTCGTGGTCCCGCTTCGAAACGATCTATCCTAAGTTCCATCGGATCGACGGGCGAAACGACGGCGAAAAATCGGCGGAGGAGCGAGTTTGAAAGTGTTTGGAGGTCGTCTAAGGATGCGGGATCGTCGACGTATCCTTACTGGAGGCGGCCGGTGGTCGCGGACGTTGTTTCGGAGCGGTGTTGAACGGCGTCGCGACGTGTCGCGTCGCGTCGCGGCGCTGCCCGGCACGGCACAGCACGGCTCGGCACGGCGAGGAGCGTCTCCGAGTGAAAGTTCGCGTCGCGGATGGCCGATGCCGACTACGAAAGCTCGACGTCGCGCCAGTTTAGCTCCGTGTGCGCCGGTAGGTCGTGCACCTGGGCGCGTGCGCGTTGCGAGTCGGCCAGGTGCAAAACGCACGCGGCCGCCACTCGAACCTCGAGGTCTGACGCGCGACGAGTGCCGACCGCCACCGCCGTGATAGCCGATCTTCGGCTTTCGACGGTGCTGTTGCTGCTAGCTCGTGTACCATAGCGGACTTATTACATAATTTCAATCTGATCTACCCTGTCTTAAAGCAGACACTCGCAGCTTTCATTTGAGCTAAGCCGCGTAGTAATAGCTTTACGAGAACACGTCTCAAAATCCATCTGAACTTTTCCTTTTAAATCATGTGAACGCTACGATGTCAAAGATCGATTCCTATTAATTTTTCACTATGATCTCATCATTCTACTGCAATTTAATCTACCTTGTCTTAAAGGAGGCACTTCCGGCTTTCATTTAAGCTAAGTCGCACGTAAATATCTCTACAGGAACGAATCTCAAAATCTATCCGAACTTGCCTCTTAAATCATGTAAACCCCATAATGTCAGATATCGATTCCTATTCATTTTTCAAAATGATCTCGTCATTCTACTGCAATTTAATTTGCCCGGTCTTAAAGGAGATTCTTCCAGCTTTCATTTGAGTGAAGTCGCATGGAAATAGCCGCACGAGAACGCATCTCGAAATCAATCTGAACCATCGCTTTGAATTCGCGTAATTTTCCTCGTCTTTTCCTAGGTGTTGGAGGTCCGCGAACGGACTTTAATGCATCGATCTGCAAACCTCCTCGATACATCGGATGTCTCTGCGACACGCTCGATGGCGTGTTCGCGAGTGTCGCCTGCGGACCTTTCCGCTCCGAGCGGCTAGCTCAAAGGTATCGAGGAGTGCAGCGGCGTGGATCTCCAGCGGATTCCAGCGGCGGAGATAGCGAGCGGATTCGTCCGACTCCAATTTCTTAACTTTAACGATCATTCCGGCGCGATACCGACCGCATTCTAGCTTCTGTCGGTCGCCGTCCGTTTCTACACACGGTTTCGTGTCAAAACTGAGCTCGCTGCAATAACGCGTATTGTGGTTCATCCTTTTCGCATCCTGGTTCGCTTGCCCCGATAAGATCCGTCTGGACACGACATGTCCTAGGACCACTTAAGCATTCCGCTCGTGAATTCATAAAGAGTGGGACACATAAATTATCCAGAGTGTCGAAAGCTCGCAGATCGAGGTGTAACACGAGTACGAAATCTGATCCTGCGGTCCTCCCGGCATCATAGATTCTATTATTATTATTTATTGGCAAACGGGCCGGAAGCCCTTTGTATACGTAACAGTTTATACACGGCAGGGGAACATGACGCGCATTATGCGACTACACCGTCGATGATATTATGCAATTGGTGTTTAAAGGTTCGCAGGGGACCGGTAAAAAAGTCGACGCTGCCATCTCTATTGTCCATGAATGGATGCGATTCAACGGATTACGCAGTTAACAACGATTCTTTTCTGAATCAACGTTTATACGATTTCTTTATGCCTATCAAAATTATCCAGAGAAACTGCCGTCCCCTTTTACATCGTCCACGGAGACCGAACCGTGGACACGTTAATTACAGCGAGAAACGGCGACGGTAATCTAGATTCACGGTGCAGCGATCGTTCCAAGAATTCCTCTGACGTTTCTCGGACTGATGCTGTCGCGTGTCCTTGCGGCGACGGTGCAGAGACGAGCGAAACTGGCCGTAAAGGGTGGTCGAACCTCGCCTCGTTCCGACCGTAACGGAACGACACCCGGTACAACACCGTGTCCCGCGTAATTATCAATATCCGGCCCCGTTGCCAGCCAGACTCGGCGAACGCGGATCGATACGGAACAATAGTTAATTCCACTCTGATTGTTGTTAGTATTCACGGCCCCGGGAACGCGTCCCATTTCCGTTCGAGCGGCTCGAGTTTTCTCCGAGGGCAAATTGAAAATAGTCGGCGCGCGTTAACGGGATTCTAGATCGATTCGAGTTTGCCGCGTAGAACAACCGTCCGCGCTGTTGTTGTTGCTGCACGCGTAATCGAGATCGCGGCAGATCCGGGCACGGCCGATCGCGCGATCAAACGTTCCGCGCCGCCGCGAATCGATCGCGCGACGATCGCCGCGCTCGTTCCGACGATCGGCCGCGACGTCCGAAGAATCGCCGGCCAGAGAGACGGGAGAGAGACGAGAGAGAGACGCGTAGAAAGGGACAAGCGGGTCGACGGGCGAAACAATTATTCCATTTTCACTGGGAGCGCGACTGGATTCGAGAGACGCTTTAGAGGCGATAATAAGCTCGGTCGTTTGTAAACGCGTTCCGCGGGGAAATCTTCGTGAATGGAAAAAAAGGGACGGAAGGAGAAGCGAAAGGCGGGGGAGAAATTAACTTTCCGCTGTTTTCTTTCCCGGCGATTCGTCGACGTTCGCTGCGGCGCCGGGTCTCGCGACCGATTCCCTCGTTTCATTTCTCCGGTTCGTCCCCTCTGGCCGGCTGTTTCGAGGAAAGAAAAACGCGTTCCCTCGCGTGGGCACCGTTGCGGGATGCGGTGGGATCCATCGCCGGCATGAAAACGTAACGGGATAATCGTTTTTCCCGACCCTCTAGGCCTCTCTAGCTCCGGCCTCCCCCGCCTTCTTCATGGGTCACTTTGTTCCGCAAACTGAAACTGACGCGATGGCCAATTTCGTTCGTTACGGTAACGATAATGGTAATCGTTAACCGCGCGCTCTCTCCGCGCGCCTCGCCGCACCGCAGAGAGACAGGAGCGCCGGAGAGTGGGTGGTGCATAGAGAGCAAACGAGAGAGAAAGAGAGCAAGAGAGAGAGAGAGAGAGAGAGAGAGAAGCGTGGTCGACGTCGAAAGGGAACCCTCGGCCGGATCAAAGCCGGCGAGTCTTTTTCGTTTGTTTCGCGCACGTCCTACTCTCGACGGACGATATCGCTTTTCCCGTCCGATTCGCGGGCGAAAAAGCAAAACTCGGTCGTCGATGCGGCGACGGAGAAAAATCGCGGGAGGGGGAGGAATAACGGTATGGTAACGGCAGGCTTTATCAGGGACGCGTCTTCCTGGTTTTCGACAGCGGAGACAGACCCGGCGTTGTCTATGCGCCGCCGCCCGTCTCTGTGTTTCCTCCTGGCGCGGGGAGACGCGCGGCGATCCGAGTCGAACCGATTAAAAGCGAGGAAACCGGGATTGGACCGATGCACGCGTGTTATCGAACCAACAACCTCCGGGATAAAATCGTTGCCGTCGCGTCGAGTCGCGTCCCGTCGCGTCGCGCGGCGTCCCGACGCGGCAGGTTGTGCACACAGGAGAGAAGCGCGACGCACCCCGGGAAAGCGTTGAAATCTCGTTCCCTTTACGCCGGTTGCGGTGTTCCTTTGAAAACAGTTGCGGTACGAATCCCGGTCCATAGGTATAGACGATAAATTCCATTGTGGTTTGCAGCGGATTGAGAAGACAGCGAAATTGTTTTCGCTGGAAAACCGCGCGCGACCCTCCGCCTCCTCCTCCACCTCCTCCTCCTCCTCCACCTCTTCCTCCTACTCCTCCTCATCCTCCTCCTCCTCCGTCGACTGGTATATCGCGTCGATCCGACGATTTGCGGTTACGTCATCAAAGACGTTGTACTTTGGTAGCCCGGCTTCTACGGAATTGGCGCAAATCGATTATCCGTTCATTAATCGAACCACCGGAGGGCCGATAAACGATCCGCTCCTCCGAGGAAGGGACACCCGCGAGGCGGCCCGCTCGGAAATTGCGCCGCTCGAAACGCCGTTCGTTCCCACTCGGAATCGTAGGTCCTCCTTATTGGCGGTTCGTCCGAATATCGACGGTCATCCGCTCCCAGACTGACCCGTCCCTCCTGCTCGTTTCCGTTTTCGTCTTCGGCCCCGATGGCTGCTATTTGCGAACACCTGGACGTCGACGTTCAGTCGGCCAGTGGCCGGTCGAACGTCGCCGCACCTGGAATTGTCGCAGGATTTTTGAAAGTAGAGCGTGCTACAGAAATTCCTCCGTCGCGATCCTTCTCCCAGCTTCTACTTCTTATTTTGTTCGCGATGGAAGATTAAATTATTTAATGTTTAACTTTCTAATTTGCTTTTTGTAAATAATTTATTACAAATTATAATAAACGACGCTGCTTTTCAATGGTCGGCAGTCACAGTTGACCCCGTATCCGTCGTGCGTACGATTATCACAACATTCAATGTCCGAGGAGTTAAATGAATTCACACTAAATGTAATATTAACAATAATAGTATACTTATATTTAAATTTTTATTGTATGATAAGTAGACCGCGGATCTCTATGCAAAATAAAAATGATCAAAGTCAATTGTAAGGAGCAGAATGTGAACGAAAACGTATTTCTACATCCAACTGTTTTAGCAAGTCGAGAATACTGAAACAATATATTTAAGTTCCATATTTGACCAATTCGCTATGGTCGTAAATGCATAAAATCCGCGGTCTAATGATAAGTTCTAATGCGAGAATCACTGACTGAAGAATCTCGTAAACCGTACCAAAGACGAGAACGGAATATGAATATAGCGCGTACTATTCAAGAGATAAGAGACGAGAGAAAGGGAACGAATCTCGTTCCCGGCGCAACATGCCTCGGAAAGCATCGTAAACCGGGAAGACTTTTAAGAAGAGAATTTCGTCAGGTAATGGACAATGCTTGGAACTGTTGAACAGGTTGTAGAAGCGGAGCACGCGGAAACTGTTATTAAAATTATAGGACTTGGAAGATGCGTGCGAATGTCTTGTTCAACGTCTAGACTCCGGACGAACGTCGCTCGACAATCTGGGACATCGATGCATCCTACTCTCGAACGGATTTACGAGTCGACCTCCGTGGGCGGTCACGGATTCTCCCGAGTTCCGAGCAGGCGGCATGCAAAGTGAAAAGAACTCGGCTGACCGATTTCGAAATTTCGGTCGGATGGGAGGGGTCGATACCGCGAAACCAGCTCGAAGAAGACGGGGCCAGCTCTGTCACGCGACCGACGGCCCGTGCGGAATTCGTAATTAGCGGACTGCGTTCAGCGTGTAACTGTGCGGTCGCTAAACGAAGCGAGACGCGCGTCCCGGCTCGTGGCGAACGCTCCACGCTCGATAATCGACCTCGGTCTTTTAACCCGACACGTCTCTCCGAGTTTTCGGGGACATGGTCGATCGCACGATGCGAAGGAATCTGGAAGCAGCTGCGGCGGCAACGACGAGCCGTGGACCATCCCTTAACCTTCAGACTGCTGGCAGAATGCCGTGCGAAGTCGCTAATTTTGCACTGTATTTTCGAGATCGGTGTAACCTCTCTCACATTGTCCCTTCCATAGATCCCTCCCGTTATCGACTACTATAAAATCGGGGTCAGAATAATTTATTTATTAATAAACGGACCTAGGCCCTTGGAGTAGATGTATTTTGGTACAATTAGTTGTGTAACAGTGTTAGAAGAAAAAGGAAAAAAAGAGGAGAAGAGTAAAAATAAAATTAGAAATCTCTAGTTAGAGTACGTTTGAAAATCACTGGATCGCCGGTGAAAAAGTCAATTAAATGTTAAATAATAGAGTGCCTAAGATTTATAACAATCGTATCCTCTCTTCCCAAATTGTCCATTTTAGATGCCCAGCTGAGGGATAATGTGACAGTAATTACTGTAGCAGGTTTTCCCTCATCCGATTCGCTCTGCGAAACGAATTATTTATGGGGTGCACCATCTAACGACATATTTTCACCAAATATTTTTCCTCGCGAATCGGGTGAGACGACAGTAAACCACTGGTTCTCCAAAGCAGGGTGCAGTATTAATGACAGAACACGTCGTCGTGACAGCAAGTCAAAGGCTAAGCGTCAGTTAACGCTCGCTAATAATGCGACGGAAACCGTTGGGAATTGAAGTAATGGGATTAACGAAGTGTACACGTAAAAATAGAGACTCAGTTTCGCGAGGATTTTATTAAATTTTTGATTTGATTACAGTAGGTTATCGACGCGGAGTTTATTTTCATTCGCGGGAAGATCGACCGGCGAATCGGGCGATGAATCGATTTATTCAAAATATTTGCATCGGAGCTTCTATATAGCTTCGGGAATCTTTACCAGAGCGATACAAAATCGATTTTAATCTCCTAATTCGGCCGGAGTGCTGCATTAAGTGAATTAATTATTAAATTGCACTTTTAGGAAGAGCGTGACATTCCGTCCATGATCTCGGGGTCGCGGCGGTAATTGGATAGATCGAAACGAGAATTGATTTTCCGACCGAAGAATAAACCGGGCTGCACCGGTTACAGTCGTTAAAGCATACTTTCTCTGCCGCTGTAAATCGCGGGGCGAAACTGCGCTGCAATTTTGTGCGTACACGGATTCCCAGGCCTTCGTGATCGAGTTGCAGCTAGTAAAATATGTCTGGCCGAGCAGATTCATTTGCACGCGATACGCAGCCGTCCGGGAGGTCGGGTTTACGACGGGTCGCATCGCGTCTCGACGGCTCCATCGCGGACCGCGTCGTTCCGCGTCGTTTCGCGTCGCGTCACGTCGACGAAGACCGCGGCGACCGAGTTTTCGAAAATTTAAAGCTTGTTGGACCTCCGGCTGCTTATCCGAATAAACGAGGACGCTCCCGAGCGCGGCAGTATAGGTGTATCGACCATCCTTCCGCCTCTTCCGCCTCTTCCGTTCGGCGTGTCCGACCTCGACAGTCCGTTCCTCCTTCTCCGAGACGTCTCCGACGTTTGCTCTTTCCCGTCCCCATCGCGACGCTGCCTGGTCTGTCGCGCTTGTCCGTCGTCGTCTCCGAGCCCTGTTGCACCACCCGAGATCAACCTGACCGTCTGAAATGTAACCTGCCGGGGGAGGGGGAGCAGCCCGGGAGGGTTGCGCGCGGGAGACCGAACTCGAGGGTGTAGCTTTCACAACCTTTCCCGGCTACGGAGTTAATATTTATCGAGGCTGCTGTAATTTTCTTGAGAGTTGGCTGTGGACTTCTAACCGACCGCGGCGGGGGGCCGCGCCGAGGGGAGAGAAAATAATTAAGGTAACTCCAGAGGACCGGCCTCCCCCTCTCCTTCCCTCTCTTTCTCTTTCTCGCTCTTGACCTCCCTCCTCTTCTCTCCGTGTATTCGGGTAAATCGACTCTTTTCCTCTCTTCATCCGGCGACCCCATACTCTCTTTCCGCGCGCGTCGGAACAGCCTCGCGTCGTCTTCCCTGCGGTCTCTCGCTTCTCATATTGACTTTGCTTCGAACGGTTTTGTTCGGAATCGGGACGAGTAATCGAGAGCCTCGTTCGCCGGAATTTTACGACTCCTCGCGCGTTTCGACTGTTCCGTCCCGCCTCCCCTCTCCGCCCCCGTTTCTGCCGCGAATCTATTCGTATTTGCGGAGGTACGCGCGGACCTCCTCGTTTCTTTTTTTCCTCGAGAGGAGAATGTACCTTTTCCCGCGAGACGGCTCGCGGATTCGAACCGATCGGCGGATACAGAGGAAGAGAGAGGGGAGAAGCGGAATGGTTTCTCGATAGGAAGAAAGAAGAGAGGCGAGAGGTCGCGCTGTCGTAAAACGAACGCGAATTTGATACACGAGACCCGACCGTTGTATATTCTCGCGTGGCAGCTCGATCTACCGACTCCACGTTCGCGCACGGTTCAACATGCGACGAACGGTCGACGAAACGCTGCATCTGGGTCACGCGGAGGCACGAATTGCCCTTGCAGCGGCGCTCCGGGAGTCGCGGCGGCCCGGGAGCCACGAAGCCACGCCTACCGCACGCAAGACCCGCCCTTTTCTGTCAGGATCGAACTATTATGGACCAGAAAAGCAGGAAACCACTTCCACTCCGCGCAGAATGGCCAAGGAAGAGTCTTCGACTTAATTCCTCCGGAGGAGACTTCGATTGGTGACGCGATCCGATGGAAAAACGAACGCTGTTTGCGAAGGCGCGCGGGGAGACTCGACAAAACGCGACGGCGTATCAACAAGTAAGTCGGCCGGTTCCCATCCCTCCGTTTCGGTTCCGACGACTAGCAATAACAGGTCGAAGGAGCCAGGCGCGATACCGTGTCGACTGGCTCGACGGTTGATTTACGAGGCGGCCGACGCACGGCCCACAATTCACGTTCTGCTCATCCCGATTAATTGGTCCACCCTGTCACGAAGTTAATTTATAGCCGCGTGCCAATCGCCTGCCACGAGTCGTCAACAAGTGGCCGATTCGCCGGGGCCGTGAGGAAACGGGCGGCGACCCGAAGACGGGCCAGGATCCTCGATCCCGAGGTTTCACAGGGCGTTTTATCGATCCCCGAACCGGACGTCCAAAGAAAATGGTAGCGCAGTGGGGCGGACGGGCCGGAGAGCAATAATTAACGGGAGAGCGAGCCGCCGCGAGCGGAGGGACCAGTCGGGGGACCGGTGGCTCCTATGGGAGGTCGAAAATGCACTTTTTATCGCGGCAGATCTTGTATGCGCCGCGGTATCAGGTCCGCGCATACATATTTCCTAGCACGTTCCCCGCACGTAGGCCGCCGCAAGGCCAGCCAGCACCCTCGATCTCCGATCGTCTGCGACGGCCTCTCGGCTTCTCGTGCAAGGTCGAGAGCCGGCCTCTTCCTTCGAGCCTTTTGCCGAGTATCGAGAAATCAACGAACCGTTTCGCTCCGCAGACAGAGACGCACGGCGTCTGCCAGCTCACGGGGATGTTTTTCGCGGAATTCTCTGCGGACTTGCCGGGAAACGATGCCCATCCCGCAAAAACCCGCGAACACCCGCTCCCGGAGAGCTCAGCTATCTGCGAGCCACCGATTAACCGCTTCGCTCGTTAGAGCCGACCACGCGACGGAAATCATGGGTGAATTAGGGGTCTTCGGGGAACAGCTCTATCTTTGGTAGCTGTCGATGTCTTTCGATGAAACGGTTGCGAGTAGATTGCAGACTTTACGCGTAGAGAAACGTTGGAAGAATTCAAGGGTATGGGTGTTACTTCAATTTCAAATTGTTACAACTATTAAAAGGAAGTTTACGTAGACAATTTTTATTTTGCAGAAAGAGTCGTTATCTAATTATGAACGATTTTAATATAATATGGTGTTACTTATGCAAAATGCTTCGGTGCAATAAGTTGACCTGTTTCTCAAAAATAAAGTCGAAAAGATCACGAGTTCGTATTGCGACGAGCTTCGTAAATTGATAATAAGTCAATTAAGGACCTCCGGATGGCGACTGTATTTTTGAAAAGTGTTAAAATATCTTTCGATGAAAATATTATGACTGAAAATACAGTCGTCGTTATGCGAAAGGTTTCGTAATTAAAACCCGACCTGTCTCTTTCGAATGAATTCTTAAAGATCTCGTATTCATATTGCAACGAGCTTCCTGAAGTGATAATTGGTAAATGAAGAACATCCGAAGAACGACTGCATCTTTAAAAAGTGTTCATTATTTCTTTCGATGAAAATGTTATAAGCGACGTTGAAAACTATGGCTGTCTTGTGCAGAAGATTTCGTTACTGAAAACTGACCCGTTTCTCGACAATAAATTCGCAAAGTCGTCGGATTCCCGTTGCAGCGAACATTCGCGACTCTTCCCTCGTTTGCGTCTCACAGCTCGTCCGAGTTTCTGGCGAGTCTCGATCGAGCCGTCAGAAAATAGTATCCACCGTTCAAGAATGTCTCGCGGAATGGTCGTTAATGAGGGGAATCCGACGTCGGGCAATAATTGAGTCTTAAAATAGGGGTTGCTCGCGTGTCTCGCGGTCGACTCGAGCGCTAGAAAATTAGCGGCGCACGGTCCATCGATGCTGCAGCCGGTTTAATCCGTTAGCGGGCACTTTCGTTTCCCGGGTAAGATTTATGGCAGGGCCGTTTTCGACGCGATTAAGTGCCGAGACGTCGCGCGGTTGACTCTCGAGCGTTCCCGCAACGCTCGCGCGGCCCTTTTAATGGGTTATACGCGGCGCGCGGCTTGTCCCGAGCCCGAAGTACTCCCGGCGCAGCGTACACTCGGACCAGTACGAGTCTTTAATCAATTATGCAAATGATTTGCGGACTACTACCGCCGTATCTCTTTCCCCTTTCTGCCGGGGGGACGCGCAATCCCGGCATCCCTACCCTCCGATCCGGTGAACCTTTCCCTTTGTGGCGTCGTCATACCGTGCAAACCCGCTCCCTACCCACCGGCTGTTTCTACGGGCCGACCTAACACACAGTCTTTCCGTTTCTTTCGTTTCGGCGCAAACTAACTAGCGCGGCGCAGCGAGCGCCGGCGAGCGGAGGGGCGCGGCCGCGCCTCGTTTATTAAAACTTTCGCATTAACTCGCTTTAGACGCGTTCGTTTCCTATTTGCGTGGGTGGCGCGGGGCCCTCTGTACGTGCGCATTATTTCCCTCCGTGCTCTCGACGGTAACCCGCGACAGGAACACCTAGCCGAAAACGCACCGGCGTCCTCTTTTCAAACCGGCTCTCGTCACCGACGATCTAGCCGCCGCGTGTTTGCCAGCCGTAGATATCGCTGCGAGTGCAGCACGCGGAGTCTCCCGGCTCTGTCTGCGGTCCCTGTTCCACTTTGCAGACTCGCCCCCCGCTTTTCTTCTCGTTCCAACGACCCCCGGCTCGTCCCTCCCGCCCCGCCGACCCAACCTCCGCGGCCCTCTCTCTAACGAGTTATGTTTCGCGCTCTCGTCGCGAAACTTCGGATACGAGATTACCGTGCTGGTCGCCCACTCGAGCACCGTTCCTCGACATTATGGAAAACGCGAGACGAGACGCTTCCCCGCCGCGCGTCTACCGCCACGGGATGCTGCAGAGAGAAAAGCCGGGGAGAGAGAGAGAGAGAGAGGGAGGGAGATTGAGGGTGAGAGCAAAGAGTAAGGGAGAACGAGACAGGCATGTCCTCGAGCCTCTTGGAACATCGGCGTCCTCCTTCCGCAGCGTCGGAACGAGATTTAATGCGCGTTCGAGGCTCCTATCGTTATGGTTACCGGAATATATCGACGTCTCTCCGCCGAACGAGATGCGCGTATTTATCTCGACGCGGGGAGACCCGGATCGAAAGAGAGCGAGAGAGATCTCGCGCGCCGCCTATAACAATGCCTCTTGATTCTTCCGGAGTAGGGAAAAGGGTGCAGATATCGAAATATCCGGGCGAAGTGGAGTGCGACGATAACGGAAGTCTCCGGGACGCGCGAAAAACCGAGGAGGATCGCGGCATTCCTCGCTCCCTCCACCCGCAGGCTCTGGCTCGACCTGGAATCATTGCACTCGGGAAACAAACAATTAACCTGTTAACCGAGAAATTAACTTCCGTTTAATTTATTTCACAATGAGCACTTTCTTCTCGCTGCGGCAAGTTCTATTATTACTGAGCTACGGGTTTGATGCATTTACGACGAAAGGAAGTAGTTGAAATGCATGATCGTCGAATCATTTAAATAATTTGACGGTATTGTTACGTTGATCTCGACTCGCTTTAATTATTAAGGGAAAGAATAAGTATTTATGATAGTCTTGCTATTAATGATTTTTCACTTGTTGATTGTTTATTTCGACAAAGTATTTTATGAAGTATTTAATAAAATATATAGATTAGTTGACCAAGTGGAAATAACTATTTTGCGGTTGTTTAATATATATGTCCGGTACAGGGCTTGATTGCAATGGAGATTATGTACATGTATTTCACTGAATATTAACACCGGAGTCAAATTTATTAACGAACGAGTCAAAACGACTGATTTCTGATTTTTTTCTTTCACTATCCGCGATATCGTAAAAACATTTTCGTCTGAAATTTTTATACGAGCATATATTATAATTAAAAATCATAAAAAGTTTAAATGAATCCAACCTTGTCATTTTTATAAAACAATCTATATCAGTTGCGATTAAGGCTCGTAGTTCTAGTGTTAATGAATAACTTTAAGACACTCGCGGATCATGGGATCGCGTTGGCATTAGTCAAAGCAAGAGATCAGTCAGTAACAATTCCTTGTTATTTGTTGCACGGCTTTCTTGAGTGTATCCAGACACCTTTGGACTTACGTTATAGCGGAGTTTGGAACTGAACGGTGCGGATTCGAAGTCGTACCATATGGTCGCGCTGCGTTTTAATGGGTAAAACGACGTAAAATGTAATGCGCTCTGCATATCACTTCTAAAAACTTCCATGACCAACGAAAGTCGTCGAATATTTCGTCGCACCCTGTTAACGGGTTAAGAGAAGGCTTTGTACCGTAACGTAGAAAACGCGCGATCCGTACTCACCTGGAAAATAAAAGGCGGGAAGCGTCGCTCAAATTGACAAAGTTTCGTCTGCGGGCTAGAAAAGCGACGCATAAAAAAATAGAGTAATCAGTGCGTTATAACGATTTAACACGGTTCCTCTCATCGTTGAAAACCAACCCCGCAGGTAGACGCGCGCCTGAAGCTACCCTGTACGCTACCGTACACAAGTATTCGGGCACTTGCACGCTACTGTAAATGTGTGAGCTTTATCATTAGCACGACCCTCTATTAGAAATTTGATTCGAGCCTCAAAGAGGCGGTCGCATAGACGAACGCAGTATTTCATGATTTTCCTGAATTTATTAGGAAATTGTTCAATTCACGACTCTTGACACCCTATCAACATTTTCGTAAAATTAAAGAGTCTTCTTTATACGCGCCACGTGCAATTGTTATCACTAGACCGCGGAGTTTATACATTTTCGACGAAACTGTGAAGGCATTAGACGAAATTTCCAGGATATTTTCACATTGCATATTGCTTGTTAAAATCCATAAAATAGAAAAGGCGTTTATATGCGACTTAGGTTTCTTACAATACTTCGACAATTTGTATATTCGCATAAAAATCCGCAGTCTGGTTATTACAATATAAAAACCCATTAGTTATTGAATTATTTTTAAATTGATTATAAATACTAACAGAAGTAAATATAATTCTATTGCAAATAATGTGACGATCACGCAAGTTATTGTATTAGGATATTCACCAAATTTACTTCTGATTCCATAAGCGAATCGATTATAAATATTCTAAATCAATAAAAAGAAAAAGAATTCAAGTATCCAAATACTTGTGGAGGCTATTGTACCATCTACCTGGAAAATAATAAATGTAGAGCATCGCATAGATTGACAAAGTTCTGGATCGATCCGACGGTCGAAGAAGATCGACCTCGAGTTCTTTGGCGTCGAATGGGTTCGAGTTTCGTCGAGGAGTATCGGTCGCGATATCCGGTTTCGGTAGGAAGAACAAGCGGCCGCCTCGCGAGGCGAGTCTCGAAGCGGGAGAAGATCTGCCAGCAGCGTGTATATCTCGAGTTCAAACGAGGATCGCATGCACGACGCGTTTCGTGTTGCCGCGGCGTTGCTCTTCGCACCCCTTGGGACCGGGCTGCAGGCCCGGCCCGAACGAGGCAGCCTCTCCGTCGACGTAATTTTTTAAACGTTCAACGATAACGTTCCTCCTCTTGTTTTATGGACGAGGGACTGCGCTTCTGTGGCGTGTACGACGCTCGTGCTCGCGGCGTCGCGTCGCTTTCTCGACGTGGCGCTTCCTCCGCGTCGTCGACCGGCGTCTGCGAACACGTTTTTGCTTGGTCTTTAAGGCTGGCTGCGACCGGAACTTCTTCATATTTACGAGAACCGCGCCCGTAAAAACTGCCGTTCGGACCATCCGATACTCGTCATAGCAATAACTCCTCATCCGCTTTTCCCACATCCGCAACGCCGCGCCGCTTCCTGAACTCTTCGACCGGGTTTACCCAGCCCTCCGTCTTCCTCCTCTTTGTTCCTCTCGGCAGCTGTCTCTCCCGGAACGCTGCACTTAAATATACATTTATCGATTCGTTTTCTTGTTCGACGGATTAGTCGTGCCTCCGCTATATTTACCCGTTCGTATTTAATCCATATATGTCAGTCATAATTCCAAAACCATTAAATATGGATGTATTCTATTTCGATGAAAAACTTCCTACGGGAACCGATCTAACGTACGAGATACCTCGGATGTTCAATTTGTTGCGGCAAACCGGCCATTAGAAATTGTAGGATTCAAGCTTCTGACATGTGAGGTAATATTGAGGGAAAATATTCGTTCATTTATTCATTCATTCTGTAAATACTTTTATAAATAAATGGGTGTTACACTTGGATCAATGCAAAGTATGTTTGGAATTGGTAAATATAGCTAAAAATCGTCATTGACATCGTGAATCTTGTAATTCTAAAAATGTCTTATCGTCCCAAAGTGGTCTAACTTCTGAACCGTTAGAAATATCGCAATGAAATTTTCGCTAAAAATATATCATAAAATACATTTTAATATAAAAATATATTTTTATAGCGTACCACATCTAAATGCATTTTTCGAATACCGAATGGTTCTAAGAGTTTTCATTCGATTAGCCATTTATTGTGAGCAGGCGAGCGTCGATGCCTTAATTGAATCAGTGCTCTTCGTCTAAGCGCGCAGCCGAAGAGAATTAACATTATCAATATCAATCAATCGTGGTTTTTTGCGAACGTTCTAGGTTACCCGAGGTCGATGAATTTGTCCTGACGGATGAAATTCAGGTTACCGTTCTATCCTTGGACGCTCCTTCTTTCTCCCGCGTTACATCGATTTCCACGGATCCAGGCATAAGCATGCCGTTGTTTATCCATGGCCAGCAAGAACAAGAAGACGTCTCGCGGTGGGACGTCCGTCTGTAACCTCGATCCTTCTCAATGGTTTTTGCTAGATTCTCTAAGACGCTTCTCGCGGTATTTCCGTCCGCCAGTGACGTGCCGAAGATCGGACACATATTTCCCGCGACCGGCAAATGTCAGACGAATAGTTTGCGATGTAATGTCAGGGGTTACGACTGCATTATTCACGGCTGCCACGAACGCGGCCCGATATCCCTCTCTTATCAGTTTCTTCCTCTGCGTTACGTCCGAATGAAAAGCCATGAGTTATTTCGATCGGGACGCGTTCTATTCATAACCCCCTTGATAGACGGCGACGCAGTTGATCGCGAATCTTCGTCAACTGGAGCATCTTGATGGCGTCGCCCGTTGTTAGATAATACTTCAAACGAAACAGAACCGGCGGCGTGTAAAGCCGCAGAGTGGCGGTCAGGATTCAGCAGCTTGCCGAGAGAGGACCATAAATCCGTGCGCAAGGCGACAACTCTGTTGCAAACAGATTGCGAGCTTTGTTTCGGATTAGTTTACGATCGTCCAGGTATAACTATACATCTGCGAAAAATTAGTCGAGCCGATTCTTTCACACGTTTGCGTCGAGTAATTGGCGCGTCCGATCATGCCAGACTATTTCTACTTATATTTCAAGGTGGAAACACATCGATGGATCTATTGTTTGCTTGTGGCACCGAATTATATACGATATAATTTTTAAATTATGTCTTATTAACTTTTGATCTAAATGAATTATTCTGTAAATGTTAGAAGGACTACTTCAATGTACAATGAATGAATCTTTTTTAAATTTTAACTCTGTATATGATATCATTTTTAAATTACATTCTATAGAATTACATACGATATAATTATATATAATTATATATGGTACACCGATTTTTAATCGCATAGGTAACGCCCGCGATGTCTGACCACATCAGGCAGTTTCTACTTATTCCGTAAGCGCGCTAATGTACGCGATGTCCGTTTATGGCATCCGGGATCTACTTATTGCACACGCTACAGCATGCATTCTATCGTATAGGCTGATGCTGCAGTGTCTGTGCATCGCTGGCCGTTTCCACCTCGTTCAATATTGAACGTCTATTTTCTCCGGAACGCTGCCTCGTACGAGAATAATTTATTCCGCGTTTCTGCGTCGGTATTTCACGAGGAATCACTCCGTCCAACTACATTGTTAATTAGCTCCGTAATATAAGAAATCATCGAGCAGCTTCCCAAGTTACAGGCGCGGAGGTATACGCGGTTTAATCTTGATTAACCCGTTCGATAAGAAGCTTGATTAAGGAGGGAAAATGGGACACGTCAGGAGCGGAATGACACCGTCTACGAAGTTACGAGTCGCAGATTTTTCGGGGACATCGGGTGAGCGTATTGAACGGGCGAGAACTCGCGGGGAATAATCGTTATCGAAGTTTCGATTCGAGGACGAATCTGGAATTGGCTGACCAAGATCCGTGGAAGCCGCAGCGGAAGTCGGCCGATGAATCGGACCGAAGGAACTTCCCATCGAATTAGAGAAAAGTGTTCTGGTGGCGTCCCGCGCGCACCCGCTACGACAAACTTCCCCGTTAATCTCCTGGAAACCCCTACGGGTCTCGATTTATCGACGATATCCGATACGCGGAGCTTCTTCCTCCGATTTATTCCGCCCCCCGCCTTCCGCTTCCTTTCCCTCATCCTCTTTTCCCTCGCCTCTTTCTCCTGCAGCTTCGCACTGCGACGATCCCGTCTCCCTCTCGGCTCTCGCCCCCGTCCCCTCTCCTTTTTCTCCCTTTTTCGTAATATACTCCGATCAGACGTTTTACAATGAATCCGTTGTTTCGACGGAGGGACTCGCGGGTGCACCCGAGAACGGTCTCGTCGTCCTTACGCGGAATAATGCCGATCGGAGTGGCGCGGAGCGGAGCCGAACGTAACGCCGCGCGGCGTGCGCGAGCGAGATAAGATCGATTTTTCGCCGGGCCGCCGAGTCTTGGGCGACTCGGGGTGTTCGCCGTTTCCGTGATCGAGATATTTCGTCTGGTTTGTACCGAGCCCTTTGTTGCCGGAACGGTCGTTTGGCCGGGCGCCCGTGAACAAGGCTGAAATTGATCGAGTCGAGCGTGTTCGCTGCCGCGAAAAACCGAGCGGGCTGATCGGGGAACCGCTCGAGAGTCCGACTCCGCTCTCTCGTACTCATTACTTTGAATTATTCGAATAATATTTCCCTGTCTGGCTGTGAAATCAATGCGTCCGCCCGGCCGATGCATAATTCATGGCATAGTATCGGACAGATCGGAGATTAATAGGCCTGATCAGACGCTCTCTAATCGACCGCTTACCGCCTACTTTCGCCTTCCTTTCTTTCTTTCCTCCTTTCTTTCCCGCTCGTCTTCCCCGTTCCACTTTCTCCCGGTGTCTCCGACCTCTCCGTTTCACGTTCCCTTACCCAACGCGATCCTCCCGTTCCGCTGTTTCTACGGCCCTCTTTATCTCGTCTCGGAGCTGTCTCACACTTTCGTCCGTTTTTCGCCGCGAAATCGATAGGTCGCCCCCGGGAGAGGACGGATTCGAATGATTCCGAGAGCAGCGCGGAGATTCAGGATCCTCCATCTCACGGAAAAAGAAGCAGGGGGCGGGGGACTCCTTTTTTTCCGCACGGCATCTTCGACGGACCGAAGAAACGGACGGTCGTTTCCGTCCCTTCATTTGTTTCGGCCGCGAGCCGATTCGTTCACTTCACGTTTACTCTGGGGGACCGTACGGCCGTTATTATTATTGTTATTATCCCCCGTCGACGTGGCAATCAAATATACCGGTGTGATTGCCGAACTCTATCAGTCCGAGGTACTTGCAAAATTATTCATATATAAACGAGGCCTATCCATTAATCTACCTATTATTGGGTAATCCTATCACTTGGTTTACGGTTCCCGGATTGTTTTGGCACAGTTGATTTAAACCGTCATCTGATTAGTCAAATTTCGGTGATTGGTTTAGGATCAACGCGAAGATTAATAACTCTACGCGAAGTGTCTATAAAAATATTTTGGAAAAATTTATAGTAACTAAAATATATATTCAATTTCATTAATTTCTTGATTTCTAAGGTCCATAGAACTCTGTAAAGCAATACAAATTGCATAATTACTAATTTGGGAAAATTGACTGCTTCGTTAAATGTCACTGAATTCTGCAAACCGAACCAATGTGGGTCCATGAGTTAAACAATCGCAATATCGCATGTCTGCAATTTCTCGTCAATAGTTATTTTATACTCTCCTGTCAAGCATTCTACGTTTCTCGATTTAATATAATTTATCATTGATATTCTGCTACAGAATTCTTCTCGTAAATAAATCAAGAAATAAAACATGACAGAAATTTCTATTAATAAACAATTCCTCCTCGGTTCCAAGTTCTTCTTGTACTGCATTTTCTACTCTCTAATAACGTGTTGCGTTTGATGCAGCGAATCGAAAGACCACTGAACGTGCAGCAGAAAATTGTCGGAGCGTGTCTGTAGTTCAAGGACTGCCGCTGCCTATCAGCTTAACAAAGGACGTTGTGATAACGATACAAGATTTCGCAACTTGTTGAATCAGAGAAAAAGATTGGAGCTCGCGGAGCTAGGAAGAAAGTGGAAGAAAGTTTGAAAGGATTTCAATCGTCAATACGGGCTGGCTGTTTATGGCTCACTTGTTCTACTTATTGTACACTGTGCAGTAGGCCTGGTCTTTTTAGCCGGCACTGCAGATCATTTAATTTAATCTCATTTATTTAGTAGACAGAACGAAGTTTCTCCATCGCAACTGTAATTAGCAGACGGAAGAAAGTTTTTCCATTAGAAGCGTAATTTTAAAAATTATGTAAAACAAGATTCTTACGGTCTTACGGATTATTATTATATATTATTTTCACATTTCGTGAAGAGGTTACAGTGTAACAACACTGATCTACGCGAAGCCCGGTAGCTAAGTGGACAAGGCTGTAAAAACGGAATAGGCAAAGAAAAAGAACCCACCGTGGATAATAAAGAGATAAAGTTCGAAAAAAAATAACGGGTAGATCAAGCTTGAGCAACTGATTGCCGACGACTAATTGCAGCCGACTGACGAGCTGCCGAGGCTCGAACCTCCGCCGCCACTATCGCAATAAGAGAATGAGGTCCGGTGGAAGTTTCGCGGTGTACTAGGGAAAAAAGAACGTCGCGAGATCGATAGGGCAGGAATTCGAGCGGATCGCTGACGGATCAACGCCGTGGAAAATTGACTCGCCGATAGGTCATCCGAAATCCGGCGACGACGTCAGGACAGGATAGGTATGCGGTGGACGAACAATTTCGTTCGGCAGTGTACGTTATCCGTCCAATTAAGCGGGGCTCGGAGGGTTCCCGGGGGTTCGAGGGATCGTTAAAATCGTTTCCCGATGAAGGGAACCGAGGGAATCCGTTTTTAAAAGAAATTACGCGCGAAACTCGGGACGTCGGCCGGGCTTATCCCGGTCGCCCGGAGGAGGCCAGGCTCTCCGGCCCGACTTTAGCCGGCGCGCCGGGGACGAGCCAATAAAACTTTGCCCTTGCATAACGCAGGAAAGAAACAATTTTGGCCGGAGTCGCCGGCGTAAAGTCCTAATTGGGGAGCACACAATCGGATAACTTTCGAGTTCGACTCCCGGAAATTAAGCGACGTGACGTTCAAGCAAAGCGCGGGGCCGGCCGTTGCCGCGGCGAAAAAATCGGCCGTGATGAAGTTTAAAAGGAGAGCTGCGTGGCGAGAAGACGGAATGTCGCGCGTTTGGCTCCAGTTAGCCGAACTTGCGAGGAACGAGCCGAGAATACATTTCGGGCACTAGACGGCTGCGAGAGGACACAATGGGCGAACTTTTATGCCGCAGTATCGCGCCGCGCCGCGGCGGCCCGCCGATCTCGGCTTCTCCGCTCTACGATCGCGTCAGAATTTCTCTTAGACGAGCCCTCGCCTTCGCGCTCCTCGTCGTCGTCGTCGTCGCCGCGATTCATCTCGAGGAACGATCGGCTGGCTCGCTCCGTCGTCGGCGAGACGGTGACCAAAGTAGTCGGTTTCCCTTGAGCGGCGAGAGAATACGCGCGACCCTCCCCGTTAGACAATTCCTGAAACTCTTCTGGCTTTCTCCTTCTCCGGTTGTCCCTTCTCCTCGCCCCTTTCCCCGCCGTCTCCTGCTTCTCGAGCTGTGAATGTGGAACGCACCGAGCCAACGGGAAACTTTCCCGAGACGTTATCGGTGTTTCCGCGAAGATTCAGCTGCGCTATTCTGGACAGCTTTGAGACGCTGACTCGGCCGGAATTGCCGGCAATTTACCCATTACCGCGAACGAGTCTCGCCCGGACCGCTGGAAACGCTTAAGAGCGTTAAAAGTGTCGCTAACGGAGAATCGATGACGATGATTACCGGTCCGCGGTTTCAAAAAGGAAACAACGCAGCGAGCAGGCTACCCCGAAATACCCCGGAAAAAGGGATTTAATAATTACCGGTGCACGGGCAACGCGTGTACACAGCTCTGCCCGCACGTTGCCACGATCGGTATAGTTCCAGATGTCGGCTATATGTCACGGTCGTGCACGTCGAGAAACGTTGTGCGCGCAGCGGTTATATCAATTTTCATCGGGCGCGTCCCGCCGTCCCTTCCGTTCCGCGTCCCCTGCCTCTCTTTGCTCCGCGAACCGGCAACGACCTTATAAATTGCCATCGCGGCTGCTAACTAACCGTGTAAGCTTGTTCAACGAAGAACGACGTGCTATCGGGGACAAGGCGGAACGTCGTTTCCACCGACGATCGATTCGTTTCTATTCGATTCGCAGGATTTTAGGAAAAACCGAGTGGCCCCGGACACTACGCTCGCAACATCGTCCAAATATCTCTAACTCTGCTACAACGATACCAACATTATTCACCTAACTTTGACAGCCCTAACTTGTGCTGCACGGACATAGATTGCCCTGTAGGACATTGGTTTGGCTCCGGGGAAGCCGAGGGAGCAAGGAGGCCACGCCTACTCTGAGTCAACTGCGTCTGCTTAGAAACGGCTACGCCTTCTCTTCACACAGAGGATAAGATAGATGGTTTTCCATCCTATTCGCAGGCTGGTATCGGGAACACTTGTTGCCCGAGCCTTGCCTCTACCCTCGCTCACAACTATCCAGCGAATTTTCATTGCAAATTGCCCGCGGACTGTCCTAAGTACATTCTAACTTGCATTCTGCAAAACGTATTTTAAAATTTTCCAGGCTCGGATGCAAAAACCGAAGAAGAGAGTTTTTATTTTTTCTTGTCGTTCCAAGTAATAGGAAATTAGTTTCTTCTCGAATTCAAGACATTCGGTCCAGTTTTAAAAAATTGATCGCGTTTCAAAAAGTGTAAGGATACTTTTCGCCACGGGCAGTGGAGCCGATCTAGATTAGGCAGCGCTATCTTTGCTGGCTTAAGAGCGCGAGCAACGTAGCCCCGCCCACGGGAGATAAGCCACGCCTACCGCAGACAGAAAGTGCAAGGCAGTCATCCTTCCGTCCTCGTTACAGCGAAACCGACATCTTTGACGTCATTTGCCCCGAAGCCAGGTCCTGGAGAGCGAAAATCAGGTCAAACAGCGTTCCCCGTGTCTTGCTCGGCTGGTATTCATTGCCTTAAATCGAGTCGCGGGATCCACACGAAAAGCCGGGCGTCTTTAAAACTCCCCGGCCCTCCGGAAGACAGTGGGACGCGTCTACCTCGAAAAATGGAGGAAGCGTGGCGCGGGACAGAGCCGAGAAGAGGAGAGAGTGAGAGAGAGAGAGTGAGAGAGAAAGAGAGAAAAAGAAAGGAGGATAGAAAGGCGGCGGCGGTGTACGCGGGGCGGAAAATGTAGACGAGTCGCAACGCGGAGAAAAGTAGCACCGGCAGGAGGCATATAATGGCGAGTATTACGGGCACTTAGTCACTTTTGTGCTTCGGCCGGCATTGTGCCGAGACAAAAGATGGCGAATCCCTGGGAGCGATTCAACTGTCCCGCGCGAGCCAGTCGTCGGCACTCGAATAACTACGAGGGGCTCGGGGCTAAATTAAGCCGAGCGGGCTGGCGCGTATTCGCGCGGCAATTCGCGAGCGTTCACCGATACTCGCTACACCGGCCCTCTCCTGCCCCCCGCGGCCCACCCTCGCTAGGTCCCGCCGACGCCCTCATCCCTGCTACGGTCAGGATACGCTCGCAGGTTCGCCGGTAGGCTACCGGTTGCAAATGCGAGCCTCTCCTCCACCGATACGCATTGTGCCTCTCCCCTTTGTTATTTTCTTCTGTCGCGGGCTTACACGGCACGCCGCGACCGCTGCCATGCCTCGGCGAAGGCGACGGCCGCGGCGACGAAGGCAGCGGCTCGTTGCCTTCCCTTGATTCGCCTTCTCTCGTCTCCCGCCGAGACGACACCGTGGCTTCTTTCTTTGCTCCTTTGCTTCCTCGACCCTTCCTTATTTTCTCCCCGGCGCGACGAATTTGTTACGCTTCCGGCTACAGACGTTGGTTACCCTCCGTCTCCGATATTATTCTCCCGTTTCGCCATCCCGATATGGTCCTCCGATCTCCTCGAACCATTCTCCATTTTTCGCGGAGACCGGCCTCTGCGACGAGCCTAGACTCTGCTCGGCCTCGCTCCGCGCTGCGAACGTATCTTACAGCCTCGACAATTTTCCCTTGGAGAGAACGTCCGAAAACCTATAGAGAGAAAGAGAGAGAGAGAGAGAGAGAGAGAGAGAGAGAGAGAATGAGAAAGAGAGACCGAGGAGAAAGCAGCCGAAGCAAAGTTACAGAGAGAAATAGGCGGAACGGTTCGGTAGACCGGGCGAGCTCTTTCATCTCGAACATCAAAAGGCAATTCCCGAAATTATGGAGATTTTTCCGAAGAATTTCGCGAAATCGACGTTATTCCGGGTAGGGTCGCGCCCTCTCGCGTGTTCTTTGTCGAGAGAGAGAAGCGGGTCGGTGGGTTGAGGGCGGAGAACAGGGCCGATGAACGAGCAAGAACGCCGGGCGGAGGAGAGAGAGAGGGTCACGCGTCGGTCTTGGAACAAATGAGAGGTTATTTCAGGCACCAGACGTATGTATATTCGGTGCCCTCGTCTCAGCCCTCGACTTTGCATTTTTACGTTGAAACCAGAGAGTGGATCGGAGGCTCGTTCTCTCCGGTTTTCCCGGCCCCGCAGGATCGGACAGCGATCGGGATCCATCGCGCTAAAGAGTAAACTGAAAAGACGTGACGTGGCCTCTCCTGCCAAACGTCTTCCGATAGTCGAGTCGATACTCGAGTTCCGCGGTTTCCCTGCCGAACTAGGAAAAGGAACTCTCTCTCTCTCTCTCTTTCTCTCTTTCTCTTTCTCTCTCCTCTTTCCTTTCGATAATATTTGGTAAGGTTTAATCTCTTGTATGCTCGCCGGCGTTGCTCGCCTCGCCAGCATCGTTCGCAGCGCTCGCCTCGAACCGGTCTGGTGATTTTTCAAATGCACGTAGCAGCAATTCATTTTTGACTTGATCCAGCTCCACGGCGGTTCCCCGTCATCGTGGATGGGAAACTGCGCTCAAAGCGTTTCGAGGAGAATGGAAAATGTGGTAATAGGTACGTCGAGGTCCGACGAGTAGCTGCCAGCCTCGAGAACCAGCCATCCAAGATCTTGACGAACCATTTTGGTCAAGTTTGCCGTGCGCGCCGGGTCGAGCGTTCCTCCTCGCTTTTTACCCACTCCGTGGATTGCGAGCTTTGATTGTTACTAATGCCTTGCGGAAACTTCCTTCCTGCCGCGACGTTGCCGCGTTTGAAAATTGCCGAAAATATGGCGGACATTTCTCGGCTTGTTCGAGTTGCTTGCAACAGAATCGCAGGTGTCCAACTACCCGACAACGTTCTCCGCCGACAAATATCCACTTTCAGCCGTCGCGCGGTGGTTAGGAAAGGGCTAACTTCTGCCAAAAACTCCGCTCTCGGACTTTCATATTCGCGGAAAATTTGTCTCACTCTAGGACAAGGACTCTTTACAAACTCGGGACGTTCGTTGTTCGTTTCTCTACGGTTTTTAACACAGTTTTTGCGGGAGAGCTGGTAATACTTTTTCAAAAAATGCGACTTCTTTTAATTTTTGTATACTTGTATATACTTGTATGCTTGTTTAATATGTCTATACTTATATCCCTTGACATTAATACGTATTTTTGATGCGATTGTATAATAATCCAGCCGGTGCCGCGACGACTTCAATGACACTGTACCGTAACGATAAACCTTGAAACAAGGCTGAAATAATTGAAGCCGCAGAATGCGAATTCCCAGACCACAGTGCGCCGATTTTTCTCGGAATTTTGACGAAGCCAATTTTGCGCCAGTCAAATCAGGCTAATGGCGTGTCGTGCCGATTCCTGGCTCGCGTCCGGACGATTTCTGAATGGGAACGATGCAGCGGGCTTGTCGAAACCGGGTTGAATCCACGGGGAGCGAGCCGCTCGATAAACTATATCATCTCATGGCACTTGTCGCCCTCCCACCATGCACCCGATACCTCCGCGCAGGATGCATCGGAGTTATCTTTCGGTGCTGGGACAAGCTGCATCGAGATCCTCCGCTCTTTGTTCCTGTGCCGCAACGACGGAGCAGATCGCCCGTGTATACGACGGGACATTAGAGGCCCGCGCGATAACGTACCGTCGCGCACCTGGAAAAAGATCGCCGCGGGATACGATATCGTCTCGTAAAAGCCACAGACACATATTTTACGTGCATCCCGTAAAATTATGCGGATACGTCCCGCTGCAATTCGATACCGCCGCGGTCGTGCATCTCGATCGGATTCCGCTCCGCGGATTCGGTAAACATCGGCTTAGATCCGACTAACCAAATGAACATTACGCCGCTCGATCTTCAACCGGTCAACCCTGAAACTACCGAGTCCGCGAACGACTGCTGCTCGTAATTCCTTGCAGATTTTATGCGACGTAATTTATTTATTTGTTTGTCAATGGGTGTAATTCCTTTGGTACATGAAGTTAGTTATACATCCTGGGTGATGGAACGTTGAATGCAAGCCTATTACGATACTATGATGGTCCTGAGTTGCATATAAGTTTTTGTAGAATGCATAGCTTTTGTATAATTGTTGTGCAATTTGTAATATTTTTGGTACATTAAATAAAGCGTCTAGAAGCAGAGTATGTAAATATATTCTAAATTCGAAAAGGGAATGAATTCTTAAAGACGTCCGTCGTCCATGGAGAACCCATGATAAACGAGAAACTGTGGACTCCG
Source organism: Augochlorella aurata (assembly GCA_028455555.1). Classification (NCBI taxonomy): domain Eukaryota; kingdom Metazoa; phylum Arthropoda; class Insecta; order Hymenoptera; family Halictidae; genus Augochlorella; species Augochlorella aurata. Next base: position 8,999,171 of record CM052154.1, on the reverse strand, counting down.
CATCGGTGAAAAGTGACAAACGGTAAAATGCCAAGAGCCGAAGTCAGCGAACTAAGAAGAAACGAGATTCCTTCGTTAAAAGTCCAAGCGGAATAGCCGGATTGGTTCTCGGCGCGTCTCGAGGACGGATCGGCGCGATAGCTCGCGCCGCTCTCCGTGTTCGATCGGATTTTGATTTATTCGGGGATCGCGATAGATACACGGGGCCCCGCGGGAGCAGGCTGCGATTAACGGAGAGGCCGAATTGATTCGGCGGTAACGAGGGAAGAATTCTCGGGTGGAAAGCGGGATGCCTCGTACTCGATTCGGCGGAGTCTGCGTCGCGCCTCGTTTCGCCGAGTCTCGTGGGGCACGCGATTTGAATAATCGCGATGGCTCTTGAATCGGAAAAAAGTGTCAATCTACACCCCCTGTGCAGCCTGGGCCGGGACCGGGTAGAGCCGGAACGAGGCGGAACGAAACGGAACGAGCGAGCGAGCGGTCGAACGACTCGGCGAGTGAACGGGAAGCGCGAGAAACAGGAGAAACACAAGGGCCCCGGTACCATTAACGACGCGGATGCCGTAGCGACCGGGTGGAACGACGACAACCCAGACCGGAGACCGACCAATTACCGTTAATCCTCGTTAATCCGCGTCTCTCCAATCTGCATTCCTTTGTTCTTCGTTCGGGCCGCTTCGCGGGCCGACTATCGCGACAGTTTACGACGAGAATATCTCGGAGTCTGGTCGGTGGGGGCGGATACCGGCGAATCAGAGGAACACGACTGTGCCGAGCCTGCGGAGGCTGTGTAGCTCGTGGAACCGTGGAACCGTGGAGCAGTGAAACCGGGCGAGCCTCGACGCCGAGGGTGGAGGAGAGAGAACGAGCCGGAAACGACGGGATTCCTATCTCGACGAATTTTCGCGACTATTTCGCCGATCCCACCGAAGGGAGCGGCCGGGAGAGGGGCTGCTCGAGGAAGCATCGAGTAACGAGCGCGACGTCGAAGACGGTTTTTACGTTCGACGATCGCGCGAGAAAAAATCGTCCCGGTGAACCGTGAAAATAATGACAGTCGCGATCACGCCGGCATTGTGTACCGGCCGTATTATCCTGCGAGAGACGAGCCGGAATTTTCGACAGGGTATCGGCGAAACGAACAAACGGTCCCATTGGCGTCGCTCGAGCGATGTGCGCCACTGCCGAGCCACGGTTGCGATCGATTCTCGGTCTCTGTCCGCCGGTATAGCCGCCGAAGGGACCGATTAAAACGCGCTCGGGGGCGAGAGACCGGAGGACTCGCGACGATCCCTCGCGATCGATGCTTGTCGCTCTGAATACGGTGCGCGCCGAAGACGAGGGGAGAACCGGACAAAGGGGCGCCGCGCTTAGAAATGTTTGTCTCCTCGCGGGGACCACGCATTGTCCTGCGAGCCGATGCCGATGGATTCCGCGGGCTCTGTGTGCGCGCCTTCGACCGCGCCGGACAACAACTCCGAGTATCGAAAGTAGCCCGTCATAGTTGCGCTGCTGAACCATCGAGAGATCGTGAGCGAATGCAAACCGGAGAGACTGAGAGAGTGAGAGAAAGGGAGAAAGAGATGTTAGCGATCGATGCTCCACGAGGAACAGCGAGAGATCGAGAAAGAAGGGTCGCTGGGTGGTCGATCCGAAGAGGAGAGGCGCACGAGCACCGTCGCTAACCGGTCGCGCTCCGTTCACATTGTTACCATAATCGGCCTCGGTTGGGCCCATTGTTTGTCATTCAATTTTCCCGCTGGATATTCACCGCGGACAATGCCAGCGGCGCAGTATAAGTCGCGGGAATTACACGAGCGAACAAAGCTCGTAAATATATCTGTTGAATCGTGAAAAACGCAGCGTCGCACAGCGCCGCGCGCGTTGCCTCCCTCGGCTCTGCAACTATGCACCTACGCGCCTATGCGCCTATGCACCTATGCGCGGAAAAGTCTCTCGGAGCTCGCGCCGCCGCCTCTCTTTCCCTCGTCGATCATTGTTCGCCCCGATCTGGTAGGAGCGATCTCGCGCGGGCGGGCGGCCGCGAATCGGCGCTGCGAGCCGAAGAGCCGGCCGGCTCGTAAATCAGCGGAATTCCGCGGAAGGCCGTTCCCGGACAATTTTATGATTTAATCCGGTGGATGCGCGAAGGTTGTGGTCCGCGGTAGCTTCGGGAGAGCACTCGCGATATACCCGACTGCACTCGCCGAGATGAATTTCGCGCGGCGCCAAATGGTGACCGCGTGTAAAAATGGTTTTGCGGCGCGGTGGCCCGACCCGGCCCGACTCGGCCCGACGCGACGGGGATGCTATGCTATGCCATGCTATGCGACGCGACGCGACGCGACGCAGCCGTCCGACGCTCGACCAGCGTGAAATTTCAGGACGCTGACCGACGCGCGTCGCAATTTCTCCGAATTTTCGATCGGCTCGAGAGCGTTATTCGGTTAAACCGATAACGAAACGAGCCCTCGATTACGAGATTGACAGCGCGGCGTCCGTCCAATCGATTCCGAGCGGTGCCGGGCCCTCGTAATTCCGCCGAGTGACGCGGCTCCAATCGCGGTCCTCGATTCCACCTTTTTTTCATTCATTGCCTGCGATCTGCGCACTCCAGCGCGTTCAAGAACCATCAAAATGTCTCAGAAACGATGCCTTTCCGCTCTTGGTGGGCGAGGCCTGTTTCGAGTAGGCGTGGCTTGGTGGCCCCACGGCTAAGGACCGAAATCACGGCTCCAGATAGCCAGCAGCAAGTTTAAAGGCACGAGTGGCAAGCTCTATTTGCTTTGGAAATGACCTACATTGCCTTCAGGAGCAAATGAAGTTAGAGTCTGGATCAAGGGCGAAAGTAATCTGCGCGCACGTCGAGGCGTGCCATTGTTGCTCCCAATTTCGCCAGCTAGAGATTTCGTGGGATTTAAGATAGATCCTCTAGGACGGATCGAGGAATTTCGAGACGGAACTTCTCCTATTTTCGGGGATACTGCGACTGTTTTCGCGGCTCGGGACCGTCCGTGGGAGCTGTTAACCTTGATGACAGATTAAGAATGGTCGCGAAAGGGCATCGTGGCTTGTGCCGGAGGTTAGAGCACGGCGTAGACCTACTCACGAAACGAAGATCGGTTCTCGCGTGACCGCCTAGACTCAGCCGAACTAAAGGTTTCTCGTATTTGTAAATCGCAAATCAAATTAAACTCTCAACCGACACGCCATTCGGGATGGCGAGTCGCCGCCGCGGCTGTATAAAAGGACAGGACTGCACTCGACCGAGTCAAGTGAGCTGCGGAACGCGTACACGACCTTCTGTACCGCGTCTCACTTCAAGCCGTGTGCGCCGGCACCTTTGATCCTTTTGGTCGTGAGAGCTGCTCGCAACCGTTCCTCCTTTTTTACCTCTCTTTCTCTCCCCTTTGCTCTCGCCCCTGTTCCCACACACGCCCCCGCACCTTTTCGTCTCGGCCTAGTCGAGAGGGACACCATCGTGCGTGTGCCTCCGTTTCGCAGTCCGTCGAGGACGAGTTCGAATCGTCGCGACCAGCGATCAAGGGCTCCCGTGTAACGAGCGTGTACAAGATACCAAGTGTCTTCGAGTCGACTAGGGATGCTGCTGCGCAACGACACTATAATCAACGGGCCGCTGGCCTTCATCGGCGAGGAGACTGGGTGCGCCACTGGCCCTCCGTTCGAGAACGGTAATCGCTTCGAACCGGCACTGAAGGTGTGCTTTCTCGGCCGGCAGGTATGTCCTGTCGATGAGAGAGAGATTCCTGGGATGGAACGTGCCCCCGGAACATTCCGACCTCGTGCACCCCCACTGGAGGGGGTTCATGGCGCCCGGCAAGTTCTGGCACATGGGCTTAGCGCTCATCTACACCATGATGTTTATAATGTCCGTCGTAGGCAACGGATGCGTCATATGGATATTTAGCACGTAAGTGTACACCGGGAAGCTCCCTGCTGCCGGATAACCGATCGTGGTTCAACGATCTTTCTTCAACCTCTCGGCGGACTTTCAACGAGTATACTCTGTACTTGCTCTCGCCCGATAAGCCACCGAGAGTTCGCCATGAAATTATTGCTAAATCGAGGAGAAGGATCTATCCCTGTGAAACCGGGTGATTGCGGAGCCAGTGGTGCCCTCCCTCGAGCAACAGCAAAATCCTCCCTCGTGGATCAATAGCCTACCAGCCCCTAGGATAATGGTTCGCGTTTGCTTTCAGATCAAAATCTCTGCGGACGGCTTCGAACATGTTCATAGTCAGCTTGGCAGTGTTCGATTTGTTGATGGCGATGGAGATGCCTATGTTTCTGACCAACTGCTTCTTGGAGCGGATGATCGGATGGCAACTGGGCTGCGACATCTACGCAACCTTGGGCTCCGTTTCGGGGATGGGACAGGCGATTACCAACGCTGCCATCGCTTTCGATCGATACAGGTTGCCGTCGGTGACCTTTTTTTCCAACACGATTTACCTTCAGGATTTGGATCTTTTCAAAATATCTAATTCGAGAAAGTAATTGTTCGAAAATTCTATTGACCAAGCCCCTCTTGTTTAGGACCATCTCCTGCCCGATCGACGGTCGCTTGAACTCGAAGCAGGCGGCGGTTCTGGTCGCTTGCACGTGGTTCTGGGCTTCGCCGTTCAGCGTGCTGCCGCTGCTGAAGGTCTGGGGTCGATACACCACCGGTAACGAAACTTCTCTCGCCAATCCCCGATGGCTGGCTCGCCGCAGACTCCAGCGGCAATGTAGACTCGGTGACCCAGCCATCGGTTCTATGGTCAATTCTGCAAGAGTCGAGCCAGGTCCATTGAAACCTAAGCTTCGGTGTTAACGCGACTTTTGGTCTCCGGCGATATTCGGTAATTTGCTGGGGAGACAAATGGCCCTAATCTCGGCGCCCGTAACTTTGAAATGCTGGCGTAGCTCCGCGCGAACCCGGCATTGTATTCTCCTTTAACGCGTTAATCGTTCGCCGAATTTGGCGGACGGCGGAATTATGAAATCGAAGCGGCTCGTCGTGGAATTGGTGGAACAGGTTTGCGCGGGTCAGAGTCTTCCACCGCAGGATCGTCGCAGAAGTTGGGAACGTTAAACATCGGACAGAGGATAAGCTGTTCATTTATCTCGACCTTTTCCAGAGGGATTCCTGACCACCTGCTCGTTTGACTTTCTCTCGGAGGACCAGGACACCAAGGCTTTCGTCTCCAGCATCTTCGTCTGGTCCTACGTGATACCTCTGATGTTCATAATCTACTTCTACTCCCAGCTGCTGCAGTCTATCCGCAATCACGAAAAGATGTTACGCGAACAGGTCAGCCCTCTTCGAGATCGCCTTTCGATCCCATCAATCCATGGCTTCCGTTTAATCAACAGGCTAAGAAGATGAACGTGAAGTCGCTGGTGTCGAACCAGGACAAAGAGAGGAGCGTCGAGATGAGAATCGCCAAGGTCGCGTTCACCATCTTCTTCTTGTTCCTGGTGGCGTGGACGCCTTATACCATCGTTGCCATGATCGGAGCATTCGGCAATCGGTAGTTGAACCGTCTGATCTTCGAACGTCGACGAGAACCTAATCATCGTTGTTTCTTCCAGGGAGTTGTTGTCGCCGGTGTCTACGATGCTACCAGCCGTCTTTGCTAAAACCGTTTCCTGCATCGACCCATGGATCTACGCAATCAATCATCCAAGGTAAGCCTATGTCTTCCAGGTGGGTTCGGACGTCGCCTTCGCGATCGGCTGCGAGATTCGAGGATTCGAGAGCGAGAGGATAGAATGCGCGAGTAAACGGAGTGGTAGCTCGGACAGCGAATTGCTAGGCAACGAATCGGCGGCGATCAGAGAATGAATTGTGCGTGCAGGTATCGCCAAGAGCTGCAGAAGCGCTGCAAATGGATGGGCATCCACGAGCCGGAGCCTGCCCACGACACGGCCTCCGCTCAGACCGAGAAGCTCAAGACGGACGAAGCGTAAATCGACCGTGGGATCCTGTGGATCGGATCCAGTGGATCGCGGCCACGCGAGACTCTCCTCGGGGCATTCGCTCGGGCCGCAACGGGCCGACCACCATCGCCACCACCCCCGTTGCGAGCCCGACCCATGCCCTCAGCTTTCTACCGTTGGTCCAAACGCCGACCGGCTATGCAACCGGACTGTGAACGACACTTCCAGCGACGTGTACGCCGACGCAATCGATTGTACTCTTATTAACGCGTTATTAAAGCAAATTCAACGTCACCTTTGTTCACCTTTGGCTTCACCTCGGCCGCCCCTTCCGTCTCCAGACCATAGCCGTGGAAATTTAAATCGCGTCGACCCGACGTTCTGCTACTTTACCTGAAACGCGTCTTGTTGTTTAAAATTACATTTTCTCGCTCTCCTCTGTCGCGCCTCCACCGTCTCTCGTCCTCCCCCGCCTCCTCTTCGGCGTTCCCTTACCCCTCGTTTCGCGTGTAAGGAAGGAACGCGGGGCCGTTTCTCTTTCGCTCCGGCGTCGGACGCTTGTTATGAAAAATTGACAAGATCTCGTTACGCCCTCGTTATTCCAGCCCCTTTTAACGCACCTGGAATTTTCCTTGCCGAGATCCGGCCGAAAGGTGATACTTTGCTGGAGCGAAGCACGCCGTAGACCATCCCTCCGTTCTTCTTCTTTTTTCTTCGTTTTCGTCTTCGTCTTCCTCCTCGCCTTCTTCTTCTTCTTCTTCTTCTCATGCATGAATCTCGAAGCACGTACAGCCAGACGAGCTCGCGACGCTCCGTTTACCACGAGCTCCCGACGAAAATGGAACAACTTTGTGGCGACGAGCGATATATACCCGCGTCTACACGTACTCGATTTGTTTCCGCGTCGGTAACGGAATCGGCACGCCGACGGAATCGACGACTCCGCCGTTCTAAACCGTCCCTGCGCTCGGCGAACGCGTTCGCAGTTCGCCGATTTCGCTGATTAGAATTTCGGTGGCTCTGCTCTCTATGGGGACTGGCAATCGCGCGTTTTTAGTGCTTTCGATCTTCTTTTCACGAGGTCGCCGTCGTGTCGCGGGGAACGAGCAGGCAGCATGCCAGTGAGTTTGCCGGCATCGCGGGGAACGAAGACGCGGTGATTGATCCGTCAATTCCGGCGCGATTCATTAAAATGTTATCCGATGATTAAGCTTTGATTCTTTTGAATAAATGGCTCGACGCTGAATGCAATTTTAACGACGGCGGTATATATTTGAACCAGGGAGTTAGATGGCATGTGCCGTTGCTAAGATGATGGAATTCATTGATACGAACTGTTGGAGAAGTATGCTGTATCGACGATGAAAGAAGAATGTGCGGAGTGTGCCGTTCAAAAGATGAAACAGGAATGTATATGGCGCGCACTGCTCGAGAGGTAAAAGAAGAATGTTCTCTGGAAATGGTAAAATATATAAAAACTGTTATAAAAGCTGCGGGACTGCGAGACGGAGTTGGACATTGTTCCGATTGTTTCGAAAAAGTATTTATTTAAGATCATTGTCCGCTTGAATTCCTTGTAGTTGAATATTCTATTCGAATAATTCTTTATTCTAATAATTCTTTATTCGAATATCTAAACCAATACTATATGAAGAAAATAATTCATATTCTATCATTTCTATTCAAATCAATCGTTTCGAATTCCCGTACGAATAAATTCGTATTCAAGTAAAACTCTATTCGGATAAATTAGTATTCGGTTCAATATCTATGCGATAGGGTCGAATAAAGTTTTATTCGGATAAATTTCTATATAGACAAATTTCTATTCGCTAGCGTCGAATAAAATTTTATTCGATAGTCTATATCTTCAATCCGTCATCCGTATAAAATTTCGCGCGATGGTTTCGATTAATGTTCAGACTCTAAATCTAGACTGTAGAGTCTAGAGCGAGATCGCAAACAGGCAACGTGCCAGTGGATTTGTCATGAATCTTGGAGGAACGAGAACACGATGATCTCTGCCTCGAAGATCGCGGGATCATCGTCGGAGCAATATCGGGAGATATGAGGGAAATAAAATGGCAGGGTTAGTATCGAACGGCGGTTGGTCGGCCGATGTCGGGATCGGCGTCCCGGGCCGGATAGCGGTTTTCATCGCGCCAGGATTCCGATTCATCGTGGAAGACAAGGCGATTACCGTGGTAGCGGGACGCGTCGCGATGCGGCGTGGAGCGGAGCCCGCGCCGCGTTTCCACGCCGGCGAAAGTTTAGTCCGTGATCCTGCGACGCCGAAGGATCGTGTACCTGCATGTAGGTAGTGTACTCGCGTGGCGGCCCGGACAGGAGGCGGAGTCAACGGATAGCCCGGCAGTTCAGTTAATATGCAGTTAGTACGTCATTTGTTTCTCGCCGCTGGGAGGGCTTATCGTAATCTCTGGCGTCACGGCTCCCCACGATCTCTCGCGTTAGCCAAGCTCGTTCGGTGGCTCGTCCTCGTCGCTTCCTCGCGAGCCGACACCGAACACCGTGTCGGTGATCCATCCGCCATCGATTCATCCGGATAGCTCCAACTTTTTCCGAGGCGAAACTCCGAGCCCCCAGTAGCGTGGATCGCATCCTCGATCCTCTCGCGAAATCTCCTGCGATAAGAAATTCATTGCGTCGCGGCAGTGCTCGGCCATACTAATGAGTCGCCGGTGCATACGCTTCCCGCACCGCAGCTGTATGCTCGCCGTGGCGAATAAATTGATAGTCGGCTTCCCGACGAGCCTCTCCGAAACAATATTCCATAGAAAACGCACTCGCAACGAGCCGCTTCCCGGAAAATGGTGTCCTGCTCGCCGATGATTGATTCCGTTGCGCTCTCGACGTCCTCTGAACCTCGCGATGCGAGAGAAGTAGTTCGCATGCCTCCGCGTAATCCGTCTGCTCCTATCAGTCGACGCATCTGTGAGTATTAGAAGCGATTTACCTATCCGTATTATTTGCACGGCGCATCGGATCGCTAATGACCTGTACAGTCCCAGAAACTCCAGTGTGCCTGCGACCGACGCCGTTTGCAGTCGCTAATGACATCATTGTGGCGTGCTATGCCGAGTCGGCAGTCTAACGCCGACTAAAAGCCAGCCTACCAGGCGAGGCACAGAGGCTGAAGAATCCTAATATGCGGCCGTTTGACCGTGTTCGAGGCGCCGATGACCGAGATATAGAAGGCGAAGAAGAGGAGAGGTCGAAGGAAGACGGGAGCGGCGGGTACCCAGTTCTGCAGGGTGAGGATTCTGGGCTCGAAGAAATCCTTGATTAGATGTTCCCGTCAAAGGCGCTCCCTTCCGCTTTGCTCAGGGCTCGAGGAAAGAAAACGCGCGGCGGATGGAAGCGAAGAAAAGGGGCGGCGGAGGCAGCGGGGAAGGTGGAGGACCCGGCGGGAGAATGTGAACGGGGAGGGAAAGAATCGGTTTGGAGAGCGAATTAAAAATTGTTCCAGTCCGCGAACACCGGGGGGTCCGGGGAGGAAGGGAGACGGAAGGGTCGGGACCGAAGGAGGCAGCGTTTTAATCGAAGCGAGCTCGGGAGGGATTTCGCCTTTTCGAGGATAGAAAGGAGGACGATCCCGCTCGGTTTAAGATACATCCCATCCTATTTCCCGAGGTCGCGTCGACGAGTACGACAGGGACGACGACGACGACGGCGGCGACGACGACGACGACGACGACGACGGGGCGACGACCAGTTATGGATGTTGAAAATTCAATTACGCGGGATTTATGACTGCCGGCGCAGGGCATATTTATTATCGCGGCATCTTCCTCTCGGCTGAACACGGTGTTCTCTGTTTCCGGCGACGGCGGGTAAGCTCGGCAAGCGTTGCGTGCGCAATTCGATCGCGATCGATCGGCGTTCGATCCGCGGCGAAGCCGGACGCCATGTTTCTGACAGCGGGGCAGCTTCTTTCGCGCCGGAAATGTTTCTCGGCCGCAGGGCGGTCGACCGACGCCGAGGCTACGACGCTTCGAACATCAGGATTTATCGTTATTACACGCGTACGCCATTACCCGGGGACGCTCGAATGTTTTACAGTGGCTCCGGTGCTCCGCCTATTCGCGGCATCCTTTTTAAAGCTGTCTTAATCCCCGTTAAGCGCGGGGTAATAAACTCCACGGCGCTCATTAAGAGCGGCCGCGGGCTTTATGCTCTTTTTGTTCGCCGGAGGCAGGAGATGTATATTAACGCGGGCAATAAATATCATCCTTATCGGCGGCGTTTCGCCACCTTGTTATCGCGTATTGATTTTCCCGTAAGCGAGAGAGACGGAACGGAAAGCCTGCGGACCCTCGATGCACCGCCGCCGGAAAAATCGAGTCTCTCGCGACGGTCTGCGTGGCGTCGCGCGGCGTTAGACTCGTCGCCGGTGGCAGCGTCCCGCTGGTAATTGAACTTTCGCGCCCCGCGACTAAGCTCGTAGTCCGGCGAATCGCGCGGGAGCGAAGTTTCCTCGCTGGGAAAGAAAACGGCGAAACTAATTTCGAAGCTGTTAAGAGCATTAGCAGATCGAGCTAGCTGCGTGGCCCGGGCAGGCAGCAGACAGCAGACAGGCGTTAGCGTACGCCCCGCGTTCCGCCGAAGAGAGCATCGCGCGAGCCGGTGTAGTTACGTACCTTGGGACGGCGCAAGCGGCTTTCCCAGCGAGAAGACTTACGTTTCGCGTCGTTTAGAGATACCTGGGTTAAATCTATTCTGGTTCGCGCGTCTCCAGCGGAAGGAGGGAACAAGACAACGAGGACGAGATGAGGTGGACGAGTTAAGTCGTTCGCGGGACGAGCGAGAGAGCCTCTCCGGGGCTAAATGGAGAGAGAGAAAGAGGGAGAGAGAGAGCACGACGGAACAAGTCGGCCAGCGCGACATGGCTCGGACAATAGTTGGCCGTCCTCGAGGAGCTTGGTCAGAGGAGAGCGGAGCGGAGAGTCAGCCGAGAGAGAAACGGCGATGGGGCGGCTGCGAGGGACCCTCTACCCTCTACCCGAGACTGAAATACTAAAGCGAGCTTAAGTGCGTTGCCATAGGGACCAGCTGTGGAGCTGAGGGGCCGGAGCTACGCTCGTGGACGGGGTTGTTCGCCGCGAGAGAAGTCTACCACGCCGCTCCGAGCCGCGTCGACGATCCAAGCCGGGCCAAGCCGTCTCGTCCGCGTCGTCTGGCTTCCGAAACGCGCTAAACTGCTCGGAAGTGCCGGCCCAGCCGAGATTTCCCCTTTCCGGTTCGCGCGATCGTGAAACCGGACCATCGCCGAGCAGCCCGAGCTGAAACGCTCGCGGGACTCCCGCGTCCGATGTCACCCAGTCCTCCTCGCCGTTCCACCAAATTACCCGAAATCAATTTTTACCGTCGCTGAAACTGCCGCCGGTTTTAAGACCGAGGGTCGCCCCGGCTCAACGAGACCATCAAAATCGTCCGACGATTTTTCCTTACCGCTTTACGGCACTCCAGCGTTTGGACGACTCTGGATAAACACTCGCAGAGTGCTGGTGGAACTCGTGTCTCGACAAGACGAGCAGCAGCTCGAACAGCCCTGAAAATGGTAAACAAAATATCATCGACGACGAACTCGAATTGGCACGCGAATAGACAGTTCCGTAAACTGGAACAATCATCGTGGATGCTGCGGATGTCTTGGTCCAATAGAGGAGACACGCGTCCAAGCGATAGGGCTTCCGTTTACGTGCCACGCTATATCGATAGCACCGTCTTCGTCCCGCTGTTCTGCAGAAGGTGGTTCCCGCGACGACGTTTCCTCGGCGGGAACTCGGCGGCGGTCGCCCTCGAAAGCGCGGTGGTCGCGCGATTTATTATTTGCAGCGCATGCCGTCGCGCATCCGTAACAATACTTCGTAAGTCCGTAATTTGCATCTCGTTGCAGATGTATTTCGTGTCGTTCGTGTATCAGCTAGCTGGCACGGTCGTTAAACGAGTTTCCTCTTTCCTCGTTTCTCCCGTTTCACCGCGTCGCTCGGGAACGCTGCTACAGCACCGGCAGCATTCTCTCCCCCTTTTCCCGCGCACCCTTCCCTCCCCGCGAACCCCGCCGCCCGCGCCCCTTCCGCCGTGGATTTCTCTTGGCAGTTGACGCTGCAGCCGGCCGAGTGAAATAAAAATTTGATTATTCCCGACACGATTGGCTCGGTCGTAATTGCGGGGGACGGCGGGTCCGCTGCGGTTGACGGAAGTATTCGACCACTCGAATAGGCAAACTCGGTGTCGCGATATCGCGCAGCCAGCTCTCTAACTTCCCCGTTCGCTTTCTACGTTCCTGACAGTCCTCCGGCTCTCCCCCGGCTCTCCTTCAGCTCTCCTTCGGCTCTCCTTCGGCTCTCGAATTACCATTTTTACCTTTCGCTTCGCGGCGTCTCCGGAACGCGTTAAAAGGCGGCGCCGCGACCCTAACGACTTAACCGGCGGACCGTATTAACGTGTTTCTGGCGCGGGAACCGCGGCGAGACAAAGCCCGCGAACAAAAGACGAAGTTTCGCCCGGCGACGACGACGTTCCTCCGCGTTCCAGTTCCGTCCGCGCTCTCCTACGAAAAGGCCGAGGCTCTTTTCTTCCTCGAACTCAGTCCCGTCCACGCGACGCGACGCAACGGGACACCAGCGTAATTTCCCCGGCTTCGATTGTCTTTTTTCTCGGCTGACGTACTCCCGCAACCGGGTTTCCCTTCTGCTAACCCTTCCGAGGATGAATGCCGCTGCCGCGGTCGCTCTTCTTCTGACTCAAAGGCGCGGACACGCGCGAACGTTCTTTCTTATTTAGGAACGGACACGTATCTTTTTTCGTGGCCTGTCGTTTCGACACTCGCCCGCAATTCCCCGGGACCGTAATCGGAGATAATGCGCGGTAACTGACAGTGCAGAGTTTCCCGAGAATAGCCCACTTCCTCGCTTTTGCATCTACCCGCTGAACGGTAATAATTTATCAAAATTTCCACGAGAATCTTCGCGATCGCTTTATTTTTATACCACCGATCTAGATGGAAAAAAAATCCAAGTATACTTCTCTTAATTGAGGCGAGTGCATTGTCCTTCGGTTGTAGGACGGTCATTAAAAGGCGTATTAATAGCCATTCGATAGGCGAAGCGTTAACAAGCCGCGGAGAACTTAGGGCAAACAGTTATCTCCGCCCGCCGAAGTCCCTGTTATCTGATATACATGCAACTGTTACAATATGTACGCCCGGAACGGCTACGATATATTACGATATACCCCGTGTCCCAACTAACCGCGCGTGAGCCGATTACTCGGCAACTCTGAAGCAGATACAAAAGAGTTCCGAAATGGAAATTAAACGGCACGAGGCGGCGAACTTTTCGGCCGCGAAACTTCATCGGAGACCATCAGAGATTAAACTTCATTAGCGACGAAATTAATAGGAGTTTCATCGAATTTCTGCCGAGAGGCGTCCTCTCGCTACAAGAGATTCCCCCCTCCGCCGTTCCGATCCCAGCGATCCAATTTCCAAGAATTAATATAACAGATCGAAGGACCCGGCGCCTTTTCCGAAACGGAGCGCCACATATCCGACGAATATTCGATCAAATAAGGTCGCCGCTCGCGAGTCGCGAAATAGCGCAATTTCCTTGGGAAAAGGACTCGGGGTCCAATCGTCTCGAACACCTTGTCGTTTTCCGTTCATCGGCAACCTTTCTCTGTCGTGCCCGATCGAGGCGCAGGGCGCGCGCCCCGACAGAGGGAACAGGCGGGAACAAAAGGGGTAGCGGAAGATCGTCGGACGGAAACTAGGCGAGCCCGGCCAGCTGCAATACCGCGATACACAAACTTATTGGCGAAACTCGCAAAACTTCCGCGAGGCTTCCGGAATTTCAAGATGGCGAATATCCGCATAGCGGATTAGCCGGAGAATGCCACTGCGAGGTCGAAAGAGCGGAGAGAACGAGGGAAGAGCGAGCTCGGGCCTAGAGAGAGAAGATGAGAGGCGAGCGAGAGAGAAAGAGAGAGAGAGAGAGAGAGAGTGAGAGGGGAGGAAGGAAGAAGAAAGAGAGAGGGTCGGCTCGAATCGGGTCGAGCCCGCGAGAGTCGGGCTCTGTCCGATGACTCGCGGGTCGCGTCGAGCACGACGAATTACCACGGGCCCGGCTGCCATTTGTAATTGGCACGACAAAATCTCGGGCCGATTCGTTTCGCGCGCGCCGCCTCCGATTGTAAATGGCACCGGTTAATTAGGTCGACCATCTGACGATTCGATGCGAGGAAATCCGAGCTCGGTCGCGATAATGGCTCGTATTAATTATAAACGTAGGCACCGGCGTTAATTATTCGAGTAGGAAGCGCGACAGTACAGTCTCGCGTTCTCTTCTCCGCGCGGCGCGGCGAGGCTCGGCGAGGCGAGGCACGGCGAGGCGAGGCGAGGCGAGGCGAGGCGAGGCGCGGAGAGGCGCGGCACGGCAGGCCCGTGGAAAACCGGCATTGTCGACGAAGGAACAAATAGTTTTTAAGGCCGTGGCCTGGTTCGCCGTCGAAAACGTTCGCCGTTTCTCCCACTTCCATCCTTTCGCTGCATCCTCGCCTCCCCCTCGCCCCCTGTTCTATCTCGCGTCGCGGCATTCGCGAGAAATAGCTCGTGAAATTTTTCGATCCGTCCCACCGCGATCCGCCCGATTAAATTTCCTTTTTTTTCTCTCTCTCTCACTCTCTCTCTCCCGCCGAAATACTGGGAATTCATTTTCCTCGACGCCCAATGACATTTCCCTTTTTCCCAACCCTTCTCTCCCTTCTGTGTTTCGCTCTTGAGATCAAGGCTCGCCTAACGAACGGCGAAACGAGAAACGGAGCGAGAATTTCTCGCCGGCGCGGCGCGCGCTCGGGTCGGAGCTCCGAAAACCTGGCATAAATTATATAGCTCCGTTCCTTTTTTTCTTCTTTTGGCGAATTAACGTACGATTGAAGCACGCTAATGCGAAATAATAAGAAAAAGGACGATAGTAATCAAATTCGTCTTTATTAACGCGTTCGCTGCCAGCGTCCCATGCCTGCGCGACGTCCGTCATTTCGTATTTCATGCGGAGGACGTCAAATGAATTTTACGAATATTATTATTTAACATTGTAGCACCTGCCGTGATATTTGGAGAATTTTTAGCCTCGCTTTGACGTCATTTTTGTAATATTTTGTAAGGGTATACAGTGGGTTTGATACGATAAATACGATAAATTTAAATATTTGCGTGAAATTGCTTTACTATTTTTCAAAACGATTGTAATAGTATCAGACTCGTTTGTATTTAAAAGACCGTTAAATCTTCCACATGCATAAATCTAAATAAATATAACATTTGTACTTATAAATAGAAACGAAATAACAAATTGTTCCTTTCAGTAATAATTGTTTAACAAAAGTTCAACTTTTTACTCTTGGCGATGCATATCGTTAATTTAAAGTCACCGACTTGAACGTTCAAATCTCGAGTTTCTGCCAGTTTTTTCGGCACTCCGACGCCACTGTGCGGCGTTATCAAGGGATCGTCGCCGGACCGGAAATCGCCGGCGAGAGCGTGAAATCGTGAATCGTTCCGCGAATCGATTTCATTATTCGTAATAGCGGATAAACGAGCGCTGTAAGCTAGCCGTTCGCTAATATACGAAAAAAAGGAACGACAAAAGGGGCCAGCCGGAGGGGGGAAGTGGCATAGAAATGCGAACGTCGCTGGCTCGGTTGCGGAATAATAGCCGCTACAAGAGGAAACCACCGGTGTACCGGGCTTTTCTCTTTGCCTGCACGCGACAAGCCTCCTCCGCACCCCTCTGGGCCACCGGTAGGGACCGCCGCTATGGTGCTGGACGGGATTTCGCGACCCCAAGGCACAAGCACCGGTAGAACACTGCGAGGAACCGTGAAACCACTGGAAGTGTGACGTAGATTTTATGAAAACCACTCTTTGGGGCCCAACTGCTGGGATCTCACACTTTGCTCTGTACTTATAGAAAACAATGGTGGGAATGAAGACGGAGAATAAAAATTTCTACGCTTCTCACGGGGTCGGTGCTTTGCGGAGTTGCTGTAGAAGTTGAGGGAGCAAAAATTTCATTCTTTCATTTCTTTATGATATTCTTATATAAGGTAATAATAATAACCTTATTTATCGGGGGGAAGAACTCTTTGTTGTAATGAGATAGAGAGAAAGAGAGAGTAATAATAATAATAGTATAATATATATTATATTATTCCTATTCCTTTCTTTAAAGGAACAAAAGTTCCTTTAAGAGTTTATTAAATTCTTATATATTAATGGGTTACTCTCACGGAAGACTAAAGAACTAAATAACGAAAGAGAAGATGACGGCGGAAGAACGTGAACAAAACAAACATGGTACTTAGTTCCTTATTCGCACGGCTCCTAATTTTGTGGGACATTTCGGCTTTGCAGCCGCCGCAGGTAAATTCATCTAACTTATTTAACCAAAGAGGACAAGTTGAGAAATGTGTGGGAAACGTGTGAGAAACGTGTGAGAAACGTGTGAAACGGAGACGAGAGATGAACAGGGTTGATATTTCAGTAGCCACCAAGATTCTGACCATCGCTTACCATCCCTCTCGGCGGCGAACGTGTACGATATCAATGCGAATATCCGCTGTCGCCTCGAAAAATTCGCCGGTCCGGGGAAGTTCTAGATCAGCTGGATCCGGAAGAACGTGCGATCGTAACTTGCCGCGGATTCGGTACGTAGCCGGGACGAATATACATAGAGGGTACGCAGAGTGGCGACGCGTACTCGAGACGTTGCGCGGGCTCTTTACGAGCCGGCACGGAGACAACCTATAAACCAAGACGAAATTGCATAACTTAATTACAACGCCTGTTACAAGATACCGCGCATCCGATTTTACGGATTTTCAACGGCAACTTTTTAACGGTCGGCCGCCGGTGGCTCGTTAAATTTAACGTCCCCGCTGTAGCGCGCGCAACCGACCGAACACGGATACGCGCCGGCGGAAGAAAAAAGGAAGAGAGAACGGTTTCTAATTTTCGCGTGTTCACGCGCTTTTTTTATCGACTCCTCGGAAGAGCGCGCAATTTTACTCTCCCTCTCCGTTCGCAGCCGCCATTGATCGCCGCGGTAACGTATTCGCGAGCGTTTTACGATCGCGACGCGTTCGATCGCCGTCGAGAACGGTCACTGGGTTCGAATGCGGCGGCGGCGACGCCGGCAGAGACCGGACGAATTTCGGCTCTATTCGACGAAAGGACTCGATCGTTTCGCGAGAGGGCTTGCACAACACGCGTGGACAGAGAAGACGCGTATTCAAGCCGCAGACGTGTTATCGGCAGGGACCGACCGGTAAACCCATTTCGACGGCGAACCTTTGAATGTTGCGCGGCTGCGAAGGGATTCCGGGTAACGGCGGGTAGACGTTTTGGCCCTCCTTCGTGCTCCCTTCCCGGCTCGATCAAGGAGCTCCGGCTGCATCGACATCGGAGAACGAACCCGCTTCGAATCGATAGCCATCGACCGGAAGACGACTGGTGCGCGAGAACGAACGCGGCAAACCCGATGCTCATTGTTTTCCGAATATTAGCGTGCCCGTCTGAATGGCTCCTGTGCAACTCCACCTACGGACCAGAATTCGAACACGTCCAATCAACCCATATTGCTAAACCGTTCTGTTCTTCCCCTTTCGACGGTGTACCCGGAATACTTTTCTCCCCGGTTCCGGATACCCGCGCGTTCTAGAGTTAATCATTCGTCTTTCCGGTTAATCGATTCCTTTAGATCTCCGTTCTTTTCATCATTATTGTTTATTGTAATTATTTCTTAACACATCCAGCGCCGCGTGTACGATGGTACATGCTTACGTGTTCATTTAATGCGTTGAACGAACAGTCTATAACAAATTTAAAACTGATGATATATTGGGATATATCAATTTTTAGTAAAATGTCAAATATCCAGTGTGGAGAAATACATTTTAGATTGTATAATACAGCATACACAGTAGTTTCACTCGAAAATACATAGCGCAAATAATTCTTCAGAAGTCGTACGGTGGGATGACCGAACGCGAAACTTACCGAGCACTAAAAGTGACTGACGTTCTGTTATAAGAACGACGAAACGTAAACTTTTCTTTGTAATCGTGTGAACTCCAAGAGTTAAAGATTCCTAACTTTCCGAACATGTGTCAACGCATGCGCCCCATCGAGTCGCCAGACATCACCTAATATATGTCTACCATGCCATTCGTTAGTTAATAATAGTTCATCGCAATCTGAACTAACATTTCTGCTTATTGAAAAAGTGAAGCTGCAGATTAATAAAATCATTTTTGAATAAACGAAATATATAGAATTACATTTGGAACTCTATAGTCTGTATCTGTAAACTGATCCAGCTTTGCACAAAAGTTAAAGGCGCTTTCCAAAAAGGCGAAACAGATAGATTCGGCCCATATTCTGCGCGCCTATTTTCGATTCGCCTGAAAAGCAAGCCGTCGCAATCGAGTCCAACGGTCTAATTTAATGTCTCGACCAATTCTACGCGGAGCCGAAGGCATCGCGACGGAACCGTAAAGAATTCTACGCGGTAGAACGTTATCGCACTAAAACGCCGGGTACGTCTGCAGAAATTATAAAAGAACGCGATGTGGGTCGCGGAAAACAGTAAAAGAATTCCATAGAGATTTATCGCGGGAATATTTCGGCAGGGTTTTACGGGTGCCAAAGAATCTACAATTCCTGGATGGCCTCGGACCGTAACTTAACAGGCGAGGGCAGACGGGGCGAGAGGGTGTGAGAGAGCAGGTGATCGGGCAGCCTGCTCGCGTCGCGCGTAAAAAAATTGTTCGCCGTCGCTGTCGTTTCGTGGCTCGTTTCCACAGAGGAATAAAGGTGAATGGTTGGGTAACTGGTCGACGCGTAAAACCTCGCGCCACGGTTATTCCGCGAGGCGGAACGGTTGCACGGCGCGAAGCGCGAAGAGGAGGACACCGGGAGGCGAGGAGACTCGCAGGCGGAAGAGGACTCGGCGAGAAGACCGTCCGAGCTGGAGCGAGCAGATTGTCGAAGCTGGTCAGAGGCCGGCCGTGTCCTTGCACGGGTCCCGTGGCCGAGATCGAGTTACCGAACGTGTGTGCACGAGATAGAGATAAAGAGAGGCGAAAGAGAGAAAGAGGGAGAAAGAGAGAGAGAGAGAGAGAGAGAGAGAGAGAGAGACCGAGGGAGCAAAGGAGAAAGAGAGAGGGCTGGAAGGGCCGTTCGATCGGCGAACGACTTCTTCGATGGGGTTTTGATTCCGCGAGAATTTTCTTGACCAGCCTGGTTGGTGGGACGCGGCGCGACTGCGAGCACCCTCGGGCTTAGGGGTGCGAGCGAGCGAATGGGGAAGCTCGGAGCATGCGCCCCGAGTGTCGCGATTCTTCGAGCTTCGGCTCTGGCATCAGTCGAACCCCGGCAACGGCAGGGGTAGAACGCGCTCGAGCTACCCTTCGACAACGTGCACGGCGCTAACGCGGTCTCGGCCACCGTCTGCGACAGGACACAGAAGCGCAACGTCCTCGAGACAGCCGACCGGTCGTCGGAGCGACGGAGCAACGGAACAACGAAACAGCCCGGCGACGAAGCCTCCTCGAGGAGCCGGGAACCGGCGCGACCACCCTCGTCGGCATGATCGCCAACGGACGCGATGCTCCCGACCGGCAACGGGTCCCTTTGTGATTCGGCTGGCATCGAAACGGATCCGGTAACCGGAGACAGTCGCACGGGAGAGTCGGTTCGCGGCGTCGGTGACACGCACCCGATATTTTCGCAGTAATTGGTGCGGCAATACTAGCGCGGCGCCGATTGTTTCTGGTGCTCTAGTGTTGTCGGTGGTGTTGGTGGTTGGTGTGCTGGTGCGCGGGGGTGCTGGTGCCTAGAGTAGTGTTAGTGGTACGCCGACGACACCAGAGACAGCACGTGAACGCGCGGACACACGCGAGCGAGCACATACACGCGCGCGAGCGCAGACACATGCACGCGCACGGCGGAAAGATGCGGTGAGAGCACCGGCCGACGCTGCCGTCTCCCGAGCGAGGCCACGAGGATTTCCCTTGCGACTCGTCGACACACCGGTAAGTCCGAGAATTATGCCAGTCGCTGTTTTTATGCCGGTCGGTCCGCCGCGGCTTTTTCCTTCCTGCCGGCTGTCCAGGGCGTTCACGCTCGGCTTCCGCTAAACTTCGGCGAGCGAACGCTGGGAACAACGATAGCGGGACCGTTCCCAGCTCTCTCGGCGACCAGCGAGAGTTCGAGAACTCTTAATAGCGTTTCGCTGCCTCGCAGGCTTTCGACGCGAGGCGGCTTCCACCAGCGAACACGATTAATCGCTCGGATACCAGGCATGGCTTTCCACCGGCCCCGAAAAAAGAGTTCCGCGTCGAACAGAACCAGCCGGAACGCCAGCGGACAGCGCGGAGCGGAGAGCGCCAGATGGAAACGCGCGGCACCTCGCGTTGCGGGAATTCCTCTGGTCGTCGATTAACCGGAATCAAACGATGGATGTTGGATGTTTGCGCGATCCTGCCAGTTGCCCCTCATTTCTGCCGGCTGGATAAAACGCCGCGCCGCCCGAGATACATCCATGCGATACCGCTTCTCCCGGCCAACAAACGATCCGCGGCAAGCTTCGACATTTTCCGCCGATTTCGACGACTGCTCGCGATGATATTCCATCGCCTGATGGATCTAGAAACGGCCCGTTTGTTCTTCGACAGATCGTCGATCTTCCTACGCGATTTCTATGCGAAAATTATTTATACCGTCGACACGAAACTGTAACGGCAAACGCTTCTTCGATATGTAATTTAAATTATTACATGCAGGAGTTAATCAGGCATTGTTGTTTTCGACTCGTTGTCGCCTTTTCTAGGTAACGCTCTTTTCCAGGTATCCCAGCTCGGTATGAAGCCAAGCGTACGTGATTACCAGACTGCGGATTTTACGTGTTCATGGCAGGGGTGGTTGCAATTTAAAGTAGCGGGAAGATAAAAATAATTTAAAAATGACCATGCTTTTAATCCGTTACAATTATTCGAGAAAGGAAGCGCTTGCTGCTTCTGTTTCTTGATATTGACGACGTTCGTTTTATATAAAAGATCCGGTGATTATATATGTACGCTAATTAACGGATAACGGGATTTAATAGATAACGTGAATTAACGGACACTCGATATGCATAGAGCGGCACATGTTCGCACGTTCTTATGCAGAAGTATGACTATAAATTCTGCTACTTGTAGTTTAATCTGAGCGAAATCTAGGTCCGTCGCTTTCCACGTCCCGGCGGAGATTATAGGCTATTTAGTTTGCTGTAATAATAGGTATCAAGCAGGCTATAGCGCGAACATGTGTTTTCAAACCGTTTTACTCGGCGAACACCGACACACCTGACGAATGGTTTTATTACCTGCCGCCAGTTTCGGGATACCACGAGCTTTGCCATCGGCCCGGATTCGTAACGAAAATTCGTCGCGTCCAGAAGCCGCGTTCTCTTTCCTCGCCGCCCGTTCGTTTGATACGCGTCTCATTATTTATGCATTAATGCACTATGTGCTTTAGATTAGCACCTCGCATGCAACTCAGGCGCCGTTTTCAGTCAATCATTCTTCGCGGTGTTAAAGGGCAACGAACTAAACAGAACCGTGGGAAAAATCGCGGGGGAACTCCGCGCGGGAATCGCGGCCGAAATCCGGAAGCGATTCGTAACTTTCAGCGTCGCATACTTTCGCGGCGGGCCGCGTCGTAATTCCATTGAACGATCTAATGGGATATGGCGGCGCGGTGGCCGAGAACCGCACGCTGGTTCCACGTAACATTTCGGACCTTGTCATCGTCGATCGGGCCTCGATCGATCACGCGGGTATACATATGCAGGCGTGTGCCGTAGACGCCGCGACCCTTCGACGTCTCGGTGGTTGGCGGCCGGTTGTTGCACGGGATAAGTAAAGGGCGGCCGTTAATTAGGGACGGGCGTTTCGATTGTCTCGCCGCGTGGTGCGGCCGCGCGGGACAAAATGCGAAGTCCGAATGTTCCCGTATAACGTTATCGGATCTTGTTCAATTGTTATATGTTTATTGAATGTGATATATAGCGAGTAAGAGAATGTCAATAATTTTTAGTCGATGCTCAATTATTTTCAATGCGAAGCTAATATATCTCGGAAACGCCACGTTATATCCTGATATTGAAATAGTTTCCAATTTGTTGTTCGTCATATTATAAAAATCTGAAAAATTTTCGTGTTTCGGATTGCAACGAATAGTACTATACGCGTTTTTCTGCTGTTCAAAAATCGCGTGCGAAATACTGTTGCTTCATTGAAAATACTGTTATAACATTACATTATTATTTTGCATTTTAATACTGTTCTATCTTTACATTATTTTTATAATTATTTCTCGGCGACTCATTCTTTTTTAAAAATTAGTTTCCTTCTCGTTGCAATTCTTTTAATCTACTATGATTTACCACAGAAACATTGGGATACCGAACTTAGGTGCAATTTAATCATTTCTCGACGTATTGCCTCTGTTGTTTCTAATTCGCCATCTTTATTTCGTAATTAGCATAAAATATTGCTACACCAAATGTCTCAGTCGAAGACATCTGTATATTTTGACCACAATTCCAGCGAGATGGCCACTGTACGCCGGTTCCGGTGACTCGTGACGCGATTCCGTGTGTTCCAATCCCCCGAAATCAAAGAACGATCTTTCTCTCGCGATCGAAAAGTTGCGTTGCGCGAAGCGAGAGAGACGGAGCGAGCGAGAGAGAGCGAGAGAGAGAGAGAGAGAGAAAGAGGAGATGCAGGTCGAAGCGATATTTCATTAGAGGGCTCGGTTGTTTCGAAACGATTATCCGGCTGGAATTCCCTGCGAGCCAACGAACCGAAATTTGGAGCGTGGCATAACGCATTAGCGCATCCGATATCTATGACCTTCGACGGCATTAATCTCGTGCGGGATAACCTGCGCGGTGATTACCGAGCCGCCCACCGACCAGCATATTCCCGGGAATTTCGATTCGTCTCGACCGACTCGACCGGCAGATCGGTACACCGTTTCTTTCCTCGCGGCCCATCGATCTCGCGCCCTGTCAACCCGCTCCGAATTTTGGCAGCGGAACTGCGAGCTCCTGCCAGCCCTCCAACCGGGCTGATATAGTTCTCGCGGCGGAAGCGATACTCTTGGTCTCGACACCTTCCACCGCTGCGAAAGGAAACTCCCGTAAATTGCGGGGCGAGTGTGAATTATAATTAGACTGTGGATTTTATGCATTTATGTGGAAACTGGGCTGCTGAAATATAACACCGCGAAGACGTAAGAAGAATTTAGTGATGTGGACACGGTATTTTCGGTTTATTCCGGTGATTCGAGGAAACGATTTAGTTTTATTTCTTTTCCGGCGATCATTTTGGGGAGGTTTTATTTTACGCGAATATTCGCGGTCTGATAGAGGGCGGATTTGATGCGTTCACGGCGAAAATGAAGAGATCGATTGCGAAACTGTAGTGACATATGAAGGATTTAGGGATATTGTTATTGTCAATTTCTTTCGATTAATGGAACAAGAAAAATATTTCCGTCTAATTTACGTGTCATAAAATTAAATTGGACAGCTTTTAATTTATATAAAAATCCGCAGTCTACTAATCATGTATGATAATAGTATTAGTATACTGTAATATATTATATATAATATAATAGTCACAGCATTCAGAGGCTCAGCGCCTGAAAGCTCACCAACAGCCTCTTTCGATCGGAAGGGCTGGCGAACTTTCTTTTTATTAGCGATATCGATAAGTAATCTCGTCATCTTGTCGATTGTGTAAGTTAATAAACATTGAAGCCACTCTCGATTTACAGGGTAATTGAAAGGCTTTCAGAGAAAGGGAACAGGATTATCAATAATGATGGGGATAATATGGCCCGTTAATCAGTATTAAATGTTAAATCAAATAAAATGTATAAGCATCAAGAGACGACTTTACTTTTATGAATAGACTGCGGATTTGACGCTTTTACCACAAAAATGGATTCCGACAGAACACGACGCGCATTCGCGAATATTATTATATTATACCTATTCAATTGAAACGATTACGGAACATTCTTGTCGAAGTTCTGTTCCCCGCGATTCGAACAATTCGATTAAGCCGAAAGATCCGCTGTCTACTTACAGGCGTCGTTAATAATTAGAAGCCTCGAGATAAGTTACTAAATCATGTCACTCAATCATCGAAGAGACTATGGTATTATTAACCTTTGATAGACGCGGCCAGCGTGACGTCGCCGCTCCTAAAAATAGCAAACGGTTCGGATTTGCGAATCGGGAGTTCGATGGGGGGCTAAGAACGCCTTTGGCGGTGGTTCGAGAATGTTAATCTCGTCTGGTCGTGCGCCGAGAGTGATTATGCTCGGTGGATCGACTATATCCCTCGCGCGGACCTCGTCGGTCCCGTGGCCTACGACGAACCATGGAGACTGCTGGAAACGTTTTACGTCGCCTGAGGGAGAGACCCGGGCTCTAGATGGAGGGAGAGCGGAAAGGCGAGAGGCGAGTATGGAATTATGGCAGAGAGAGAGACAACGAGAGAGGTTGCGTAGTAGGCGTGTGCATGCGCGAGCTGGCAGAACCGTCGTGCCGTTGCTCGTCGGTAGCAGGCGATTGCAAACAGTTTCAGGAATGCGTGCCGTGTGTTCCGAGCGTGCTGATATGATTTAGGAATGGCTTCCTGCGTCCCGGTTGCTCGTTCTCGAAGCTCGTGTTTGAGCGCTCGAGCTCGCTTGTCTCTCTCTCTCTCTCTCTCTCTCTCTCTCTCTCTCTCTCTCTCTCTCTCGAAAGGAGAGAGCAGAGCGAGCAGAGCCGAGCGGAGAGACCGCTGCTGCGGGATTTGCGTGCTGCGCTGCCCTCCGCTAAATGTTTCGCTCCTCCGACATCGCCCGGCCAAGATTTACCGAGCTTACGTGACCTTTCGGCCGCGAAATTAGGCCGATTCATCATAGGCTGGTTGAATGCTCGCAAGGCGGATAGCCGCCGCGCCGAGCCGAACCGATCCCCTTCCATTCATTGTCTGTCTCGATCGACGCTCCACGCGCCGTTCACGCCTCTGAACGCGTTATGGCATGCCCGGGATCCATCGATCGATCCCCCCTGTCCGAAGCTTTCAATTAAAATCGGTAGTACATCGTTGTAACAGTATCCCGTACAGGTGATGCGAGTTGACGTAAATGTTGCGCGAACCGAAGGTTCATTACCAGCTCGAAATTAAATAAAACTGGCGTTATCGTTATTAGCAGTGGTGACGCAATTCTCCTGGAAATTAATCTCGGAGCGACGCGTAATCGTTGCGCTGCGGATTTTATGCGGCTGAAACGGTAGTTGACACGTAAATTAGGATTACGATTCGTCGGGAATAGGGGTTCCGTAGAAGCGTACAGATGTGACACAGTTCTTCGACCAGCTCGCCTGTCGTCGCGTACCAACGTGGATCGCGTTGCATTCTGATTCGCAGGTTTGGAAAGACGCGGAACCAGGTAACCGGTGTAATCGAATTTAGCTGTTCGGTAACCGGATTAGCTCGGTTAGAAGGAATTTTCGAGCTTGATTGGCAGTCCTCGTGTCGGAAGGTTAACCGGGAACTCGAAATCCTGCAACGTCGAAGACATTGACCTCTTGATCGATCGCGCACGCACTGGCCACGAGCTCCTCGAAAAACGCGGCCAGGCGTGTTCGAATGATAAATATGCAGAGGCCGGCGGCTGGCCCATTTTTCGCAAGCAGCTCGCGCTAATTACGTAACATAAACGCGAGTCGAGTCGTATAATTGCGCGCACGGGACGAGTTACAGCGGCACGCTCGGACCAGTTGCCCGCGCGTTCTCGCGCCTCCCGCTCGTCGTGAAACTTTTTACCCAACCGGAAGGGATTTTGATCGCTGATGCATTATGCATCGTCGCCGCTGCCGTCGTCGTCCTCCTCCTCTTCCACCTCCGCGTTCTCCTCTTCCAGGTCCCGGGGTTTTTTAACCGATTCCACTGCCGACCAGCCGGCCAACGAACTCGGCGCCGATCCGCGTTGCGGAATTCCGCCGGCTGGAGAAGCGGAATGTCCTTCGATACCCTCTTTGCGTCTCTCTCTCTCTCTCTCTCTCTCGCTCCCTCGCTGTCTCTCCCTTCGCTCGATCCAGACGACGCTCCGTCGCGCTGATCCAGGAGCTTTCGCGGACCGGTCCTTCGATCGAACGGAACTTAATCCTCTGGATCGGCAACGATTAATTGGCTCCGTGCGCAGCGCAACTGTCCAGTAGAAAGTAGTATTAATAGTGACGCACAAAAGACAGAGGCAATCTCTGTGCCGGGTTACACTGCGTAACTCTTCCTTTATTTCCGACGATCTGGGATTTTTGCGAAAATTGCAACTGCGACAGCGCGTCCTCGGCGCTCGGCGATAGACCGAAGCAACGGCTGCTTTAAATTACCGATTAAGAACAAATTTCTATTAACGAGAATAGAAATACGATTCTATCGGACGCGAGCTTATTTTACAAAACCATAGATCTTCGGTGCTCTTTAGACGTTCGTTATGTACAAGAAAATGCAGTCCGCGATCAGATAGATCGCGATCTTTTCTCAAAATCGCCGAAAATACAGCTACGGTTAGAACGATCCCAAAAATTTGTTGAATTTCGTCGAGCCGCGAATGCTTCAAACGCATAGAATCCTCCGTACCGTTATAATAAGATTGTATAATGACCGCGGAAAATATTTCACTGGGACGACGTCGCATTGGCCGCGCGAGAAGAGAGGGATACGTTATCGTCGACGGACACAGTGTGGAAACTCACAAAGGATATATGACTCCGTAGGAAAAAAGCAAAAGCAGGAAACGCGGAATAACATTTTTCCACCGCGAGCTTGCTGATATAATAAACTTTGAAAGTGACACGCGCGCTATTGAACACTAGTCTGGCGTGACCGACCACTGCGCGTCGTTTCTGCTTGCTGGGAACGCTGACGCGCCGGTTCGGAATCGATTATCTCGAAAACGGCGCTTCGAGTCGCGAAATTTCAACGTTTCGGCTTCTCCAGACCGATCGGCGCACCTTCGCCTGCTCGGACGGTGGGGATATAGCAATTTAATGCGAGCTTTTCCCGTTTCTCGATTTTCTTCGGGCTGGTAATGTCGAGCGGGAAATAAATAAACGAACTTAATGCGACGCGGGAGCGCTGCGGATCGGTCGGTCGGCTCGATATCGGTCCGCGCGCGACAACGGTTAAGCGGATAACCACGGCGGCATCGTGTTAATTTTATTATCGATGTTCCTCGCGGAACTTTTACAATGTCGACGCGGGTAATAGTTCCGAGAGCCGCTCGGTCCGCGCTCTCGGGATTCTCGTTCCATTCCTTTGTCACGTGTCCCGCGTATCGGTCGATGGCTCTGCCCGAATAACTCGTGGAAAATTTCGAAACGGGATTCGCCTCGGGACAGCGAATATAAACGGATTGTCGTTCATCGAAACGTCGATGTCGACGAATATCGACGAACACCGGTCCGCTCCGACGAGAACGTTCCGGCACCGTCTAGGCGACTCGCTCGCAGACAGCGGCTGTTTTAACAGGCCAGGGATCGTTCTTTGTCGCCTATCTCTAGCGGCAGCTCGGCCACTTTGCCTCGCGCGCTCTTCCGAAGCGGAGAGAGCGGCGAGTCGATCCCCTCTTGACTGCCGTTCGCTCCTCGATCCTCCCGCTTTATCTTGCCGTGAATTTTTCAACGAGGCAAACTCGCCTGCCAGTTCCCGCGATTCTTCTCCGACCCCTCGCCGCTCGAACGTCGATCACCTTGTCGCGGATCCTGCGCTCCGGGATCCGTCTCACCCCGCGATTATCTTGTCCGCGTCGGCAGTCATCGGTCAGCCGAAATCGGTCCTCCGCGAACGAGCAAATTATTCTTGCGAACCAATCGCACCGGATAACAGATTCTGCCGTATATTCGACCTCCATTTAACCCTCTGCCGTAGCCGAAGGGCTCGGAAATGTCCGCGGCCGGTCCAAAACGCGCTTTCGTTGTGTTCGATTTTATTCGAACAGCCATTTTGAAACAGGAGAATCATAGCACATTATACGGGGACGGTAATGGTTCAATCAGGATTTTTGAGAACGTTGATATCGCATTTTTTTCTACCCCTTTGTGACTTACTTTATGCACCAGGTGCACCGTCTTCTCGGCTTCCACCCCTAACCGATATGTTGTAATCTATTGTTTCTTATCGAATCGGATATTATATTAGTACTCAAGTATATTATTATTGTAAGCGAGTGCATTTATTACAACAGCAGCTAACGAGTTACAATCGTTAATAACTAATACTTTTCTGGCCAACTCTGGCGTAAATGCGTAAATATAAAAAAATATCAAAACGCTCTTGCTTCTCCGGAATTGATGGATTGGAATTTGTATTGCATTCTGTGCAATGCATATAGTAAATTATTTCATGCAGAAATTTGTTAAAACCTGATATTTTTTGATATTTATTCTTCAGCGAGGCGTAAAATTCCAATCGGACTCGGTAAATTTAAACATCCATTCAGAAAAGCGCAGGCACCCTACCCTAGCAGCGGCGCTTCAAATGGGAGCGGGGGGAGGATTAAGTGCAGGCTCGATTCCCGATCGGCGAGTTTTTGCAAACGCCCCCGGAAAATTCCGGTAACGGACACCGATCCGCAAACTCCCCGGGAAACTTAGTCGGCGCGTGCGAGAGAACCCGCGGCTATTTCGTTTCCGAGGTCGGAACTTGATTTCAGTTTTTGCGGAGGCGGCGCGCCTCTCGAAGCAGCTATGTTTCCGAGTGGCGTCGCGACGCCTCGGGATCGAATCGAGCGTGTCGCGGGAACGGGCCGACGCCTTCGATCGGTTCCAGGAAGCGTCGCCGTGCTGAGGTGCCTGCTCGCCGGTGCAACAACGAATGCACATTAATATGTATACCCGTCACTAGATTCCCCGACGATAAGCGGCCCCAGACAAACGACCGTTTAATGATTGAACGAAGAAACCAGAAGGAACGACGCGTCGAGTCTTTTACCTCTCGCATCGACGTCCGAGCGAAGCCACAGTCGCAATGACGGACGAATATTAACGGCGCCGTCAACGCGAGACTCGCTGACAGCGAGCAACTGGTTCAGCTGTCGCTGCGGACGTACATAAGTGACGCTTTTCTTTCGCGAAGCGGTGCTCGGAGATGACGAAAGACGGTTTTAAAAGTTTAATGCTCATATATTTTGCATTCTCATCACTGAGAAATTTAAACTCGATGTACCTACTAGTAATACTTCGTCGCCAAGTGTTAAACGTCGAATTTGAAACTCGTTACGAATTTGTTTATTCTTTAGACATAATTTATTAGGCCGTCTAGTTGTGAGATGAATTAATCTTTTACAAGCTTGCAATAATTGTATTTTATTAATGAGAAAATATATCGAACAATTCTTCTTTACGAGTTCTGGTCGTTCCGGTGAACACCTTTTACCTTTTCCTAGAAGGTATACTTTGTAATACAAAATAATGGCTTCCTCTTTCCCGCGAATGAATAAATAAAAATACCATGCTCGAGTACGGCAGCCTTATGCAGAGTCTGTCAGGCGCAGGAGAATCGCGGGAGCAATCGCTGGTTTCTATAAATTTTCCACGCTTTGTTAGCTAAATTGCTTCGATTTTATGGAACTTTTTATTTACGCGTTAGCACGCGAGCCTATTGCCATTATTAACTTTTCTGCTAACGTACCGAGGGCGGCAAATTGGTTTAGGGCCCGTCAGGTGCAGCGGAGCTGAAAGAGCAGGCTCGATAATAAATTGCAATTTTTTTGTCGAGAAATGACTTTCATTTCGCCGAAAATTTTAAATCCACTCGTTATAACGCGCGAGCCTGTTCGGTAAAAATTAACTTTCCCGGTAATGTACCGTGTGTACCAATTCTCGCGAGTTGCAGCGGCAATCTCGGCGCTAAATGCCAACCGGCCGGTTTTGTTCCCCGTCGAAGGAATTCATTTCGCGAGACGCGTTACCGGGCGGAGTTTATTCAAAAAATTAATACTTTCGACGATCCGGCGAGCGCGGCACGACATTTATTCGGGCACCGTCCATTTCGGATATTCGAAAAAGCTATCGCAGATAAATCTTCCCCTTGCAGTTTCCGTTCCATTAAACAAATTGCTTCGATCTCTAGAAATCTTTACTTCACATATTACCTCCGCGCAGATCAGATACGCTTGTTCCGGCCGCGAACGCACCTGCAGAAACCTTTGGTCCGCGACTTCTGCCGGTTCAAGCTATCCCCGGTGTGTCGCAATTAATGTACGGGGTTGTTTAACGAGCAACGAGTACAATTTCATTAGCGGATTTTCGAGGTTGCACGCGTGTAAAGGCGTTCTCGTTTTATGCTTTTTTTGTTATTTCTCTTTTTCCCTCTTTTTTTCGAAATCGCACGCAGCGGCGAAAAAAAAATCGATGAACGATTCGACGACCGGTGTTAGCGGAACACGCACACACCCGCTCGATACAATTATATAGTAGATGCTATACAGTCCCGGACCGACGCGGTGGGAGTTTACGTGAAACGGATCGTTGTGTCTGCGGAACCGCTGCGGAACGTTCGAATTCAGCGATTCGGCGAGGGTATTTCGTATATAAATTCGATTGTACGTCGATCGACGAATTCTCTTTTCCGGAAGGAACAGTCTCTCTCTCTTTCCCTCCGTCTCTCTCCGACACTCCCTCTTGCTCTCTCTCTCTCTCTCTCTCTCTTTGTTTCTATCTCGCTCGCTCGCTCTCTTTACGAGGCCTTTGGCAGGATTAATTGGAAAAGCGGAGCAGGACGAATGGTCGGCTGTAACGAGTCGGAGGGCGGAGAAGAGCGTGGACGGAAGCCGGTCCGCGGCGGGCGGTGAGTAGCTTTTAATTTCGACGTTTTCGCCGCGGCTTCGTCTTGGTTCGCGCGACAGAATTTCTGGGTTCCACGATATTTACGTCCGACCGAAAGGAAATGTTTCGCTCTTTGAGCGCGCGCTCGAATCTCCCGAGCGCTCGCTCGTCACCGCACGGTAATTTCGTCCCTGGCCCGTGATCCTCGCACAATTATCGGCGAGGAAAAGTCTTTCGGCGTTCCTGAGGGGTTGCGCGAGTTACCCCCCGCGGATCGATCGCTCGAAATTAAATTCCGGCGGCCCGGCCCGGCCCGAGACTCTCGGCCCTTCTGGGCTCGAGGCGATTCAGCGGTACGCGAGCATCGTCGTTCGATAAACGCTGCTGTTGGTAAACACGGGAAACCTACAAACTGGTTCTCCGCTAGGAAACTCCTACGACTATCGTTAGTGTCCACGTATGAATATGTAATAGCTGCAAACACGGCGCGCAGAGGTGCA
Source organism: Augochlorella aurata (assembly GCA_028455555.1). Lineage (NCBI taxonomy): Eukaryota > Metazoa > Arthropoda > Insecta > Hymenoptera > Halictidae > Augochlorella > Augochlorella aurata. The sequence goes on along the minus strand of CM052154.1, from coordinate 8,967,769 downwards.
ACGGGGCCCCCCGGCCGCTTTTGTACGCGGTTCTCGACCGAATTGTCCCGCGAGTACGCGCGAGCTTCAACAAGCGTTTCGCGCGAACTTCTGCGGACCGCCGCGCTGGGAAAAAGCTGTTAAAACCGACGAGCTGCGATATTTACAAGAGACCGTGATCGGGAAGCGAGCAGTCATACCGGAACAGAAAATATCGATATATTTTACCAGTATTTTTTCGGTGCACAGTAAATTCTCTCCAATCGTCCTTCGGTTTGCAAGCAGAAATGGACAGTTTCGAAAAAGAAGATACGATTATTCGAACCTCGCGGCTCGTTTTTACAGTTGCCGATTGTCAACAACTATAAAAACGAGGCGCGAGGCTCGAATAACAAAGAATAATAAAGAAGGGTAGAATTTAATCTCAATTTAGCACACTTGAGTAACATCTATATTTAGCAGACCATGATCTAAATTTTCATTACGAGTCTGACACGATATCGTAGAGCAAGGGGTTAATAGACATCGTCCTGAATGAACTGGGGCGGTTCGAATACTCGGCAGAAATTAATATTATTATTCCCGGACATATAATTGCACGGCAAACCAGGCGAGCGCTCTTAAATAAAGTTGGGAAGCGTCAAAGGGAGGGTGCTCGGAGACGGCGTAGATTAAAAAATCCGTCGGGGAGAATTGATGAACGGTGATCCCGGAGAACTAACGCGGCGTTCCTCCCCTCGGCTCCTCTCGGCTGTTAATGGAGGAAGCAATTTGTCCGCGGGAAAAATTATTATTAGACGGTCGAATCGGGGAGGAGAGCGCGGCTCGTAGTCGCGCAGCGGGCGGCGATAGACGCGGATAAATAAAGATCGAGCGGGGGCGGAAAGAAGCGCGCGGAGTTTTGCGAGAAGAGGAGTGTCGGGGCGAGAAGAGGAAAGATCGACAGAGACACTCGACCCTACTTCGCGTCCTTTCGCGTATCACGGCGGCAGTCAGGGTAGCATTGTTTGAGTTATCACAATGGCGGAACAAAACCTCAACCGGAGGATCGAACTCCACTCGAAAGCCGGGCTCCCCGGCGGCGGCGGCGCCGGGCGACGCCGCCGACTCCGACGCCGGCGTCGCGTCGGTCCTCTCCCACGGTGAGCAACCCCTCGACCCCGTCCCCTTCTAACAAACTCGCTCTTCGAACGGTCCACGAACAACGAAACTACTTCTTGAAGCGCGGTGAGCGGCGCACCACCCACTTTCCGCGTCGAGCCGCGCCAACCCGCGCCAACCCGCGCCAGCCCGCGCCGTTCGATCGCGGCCGAGCGCGTATTCGCGGCTGAAACTATCGTTTGTCGAACGACAACAACCTCTCCCGCACCTCGCCCCTCAGGAACAAAAGCGGAGGGTTGACGGCGTCGCGACGCGGGATGAGTCGGTTCGTTCGCTCGCAGAGAGATATCCCGGTCCCTTTTCGGCTCGTCGATCGCTCGATCCGCTCGAGGAGCTAGACTTTGCACGCCTCGAACTCACGCGAGCGAGCGAGCGAACGAGCGACCCGCGACCCAGATACGCACGCGGCTCCTTTTCGAAGGCTCTCGACCTCGACCGCAAGCTCGCGAGACGTTCCGCTCGCCGCAAGCTCAAAACGGCGCGACAACGAGAAACTCCTAGGCGAAAAACGCCCTCCAGCTAATGCCAGCCCTATCCGGAAACTTAGTGCCGATTGGCTGTGGGAACAGAACCAAACCATGCTGTACAATCGTTATCTTTACTAACTTTTCTAACGATGATCTCTTCTTTTGTGTAATTTTTATTTTGTTTTTCTTACGTATTAATAAATAAACTTGTATCTGAATTGTTTCGATCAGTTGAGATCGTTAAAATAGTTTCTAATTTTTATAATTCTTTGCGCAAAAGCAGCTATGCATTTTTCAGGTTTCACGGGGATCGGATGAGTAGACATTATTATTACTGTTATAATATAAATATAATAATAATACTTCTAACGCATTGGCTGCCACGCCATCAACTTCAGAAATTGCATAAATTTGAACTGATTTATTTAATTAAATTTAAGTTGAAAAGTCGAGTTACATAACATGAATAACTTTTTCAACATTCTTACGTTTTGCGGAACATAATAAAATGTTGAAGATGTATTGTTGTAGAAATTAATTACCAAATCAAAAATGCAATAATTTGTCTGAGAGTTCGTTGAATGCATCCAGGAATAAATTCAGATTAGCTGTTCATAATATTGATATGTATTCCGCACGCGCTGCAGATTAATACTTTAATCCGTTAACCGACTGCGTTTCACGGCCGCTCGTTCTCCTCGGAACAGTCTGGAATCGAGGCTCGTCGACGGGCGAACAAGTTCGACGGACATTCGCATAATTGCAATCGCCGCGATATCATCGAAACATACTTTCTGGATCGGCTCGGTGCAACGGAGATAATTCCTTCCGCAGCGGAACGGACGAATCGACGTCGCGGTATTTTCGTGCGGGTAATTCCGCTTGTCATCGGGCCGCGTCGATTCCGATAAATGATGCCCGTTCCCCCTGGTCGACACATGTCCGTCCGTTTCTCGTCGTTCTCGCAACAATCGCTGGCGTTCGACTCGTCGATATCGAGCCGACTCTTCTCGGCAATCCGGCGGAACCACCGATCGCGAACCGATCCCGCAAGTTTTCCGTCTGCTCGTCTCGCGTTGCCGCGGTTTTCCCCGGCTTCCGCCTGTTTAGCCTGGGAAATCGATGCGCGTAGGAGGACGACTGCGCTCTCTCGGAGCTCGAACGTCGGCGATGTATGAAACTTTGAACGGTCACTTCAGCATCGATACGAAGCGATTCGATTGCCGGGGTTAATCGCGGGACCGACGCGTTTAAAGGGCTTCCCGTGTACCACGAAACTCGGCTCGGTCCGCCCAGGCTGCGCGGTCCAATTCCTCGGGAACTGTAATTCGGCCGGCGCGGCGTTTCGTTTCAAGGATCCCATGGAACGACACCATTATTCCGAGGATTGCTCCCCGAACAAACTTGAGCCGCGCTGACCCGACTCCGTTTTCGGAGAACGACTGTCTATTACCGGGCGCAGCGGTGAGGCAAACAAAATTCCACCTTCAAAAATTCAATCGCGTTCCCGTCGCTACCTTTGAAACGACAGCGGCCCCGCAGTTGCACCTAGTTGAATATGCATTACAGTTGCAGCAAAGTAAGGGCGCTCCCAGGGAAGATCCTTCATCTTGCAGATAATTGCGATGTCCCTTTCATCCCGCGTTTCCGCCGGTATAACGTTCCCCTGCTAGAAATTCGTCGGTCTGAACAAATAAATACGCTGCCACATAAATTCCGGGAAGTAATGTTCGCGTTCCCCGCGGCCTCCCGAGAAAACCATGGGAGGATCGTGCGGGAACTCTGCGAGAACCGTTCGCTTTTCTCAATGGTCCGCGAAGAACCGCGGGCCGGCCGGAATTAGCCGCGTTCCGGCGATCCTCGGGTAAGCGTCCGCAGAACCCGAACGAATTTAGTTCGAGCCTAAGTTGGGAATAATCGATGCCCGTGGAAGCGAACGTCGGACGATTTCGGAGAACCGCGGCTTTGCGGTATCTCCTCGGCGGAGCCTGAAATCGATGCGATTCCGAGATTACGTTTCCCCCGGTATTGTACGTAGAAAGCCACTTGGACTTGACTGATAGCGAGCCGAGTTCTCTCTCGCGGTTCCGGGGCCCGATCCCCTCGTTTTCAAACTACCCTCTCGCGGGGATAGGCCAGGAATGTTCCTCCCCGGGCTGCTATCCTCCCAGCAACGGCTGCTCTTGGATCAAAGTTGCCGCGACGACGAGTTCGACTTTACTACGTGCCAATAGCGTGCTAGTCGACGGAACGACGAATCCGGCGTTCCATCCATTTCGTCTCTCTCTCGCCGCTCGCAACCTTGGAATCTGTCCTCGGCCGGGGGAAATCTTCCCCACGAGACGTCGCGTTTCTCTTCCGCCGCTTCCCCGCCGCCGTCCTCGCTCTTTTACTTCGCGCACCGCGCTATAAAACCGACGCAAAGTAGCTCTGTCGTCTGCAGCCAGCGCGCTGGAAGAAACGTTGCCATGGATGCACGCGCGCAGACCGCGGCAGCCGCGAACCTCGGGGTCCGAGCATTCGAAAACACCGGCCAAACGATGGGAATGCTGTTTGCTCGAATGGCGGAGCTCCGGGGTTCGCGCGGCTGCTAATCAACCCATGGAAAGCGATCGGTGTTCAGCCGGTGTGTACCGAGTTGTGTAATAATTAACCTCTAGACTAAACCTCTAGACTAAACCTCTAGACTAAACCTTTGGACTAAACCTTTAGACGATTAGGACAACGCACGGTGGATGGCGTCCCTCCAAAAGGCATCTCCTTTAACCCAATACCTGCCATTGTCCTTTTTTAGGACGCAAATATATATTGAAATTTATAATATTAGGTTCTTTTTTATATTTGCTGTAGTTCATCCAGCAAATATTTTTAAAACCTGAAATAGATAATAATAATGGTTAAGTTGAGGAACAGGCTGATTGACTGAATTAGCATCCCATTGACGTAAATTACATTCTCGAAAATTTATGTCTGAAACTGTAATCTATGCATGCCAAAATTTTTAAAGAGACAAATGAAGGAACTTATAAATGTGCCACGAATTAACGTGACCCGAAATATAAATGCTAAATCTCTTCAGGTCGATTCAACATTTCGGTAACATTACTTTCATTGTCCGTAGAGTGAAACTGATACCGTTTATAGACTTTCTAAATGCGTGGTCTGAGTGCCCGTATTTCTAGGCGCGATACCAAACTTAATTTTATGCTGCCGTACGCTTATGCTGTCGTCCTTAAATAGTTAACCATCGACGCTCCTAACACTAGACTCGCGATACGCCAAGAACAGCTGTGTTACACTGCTTCCTGAAAGTAACAGGCATATATTTATCCATATTTTTACCGGTTTTTATTAAATATGTGTCTATACATTATTTCGGCGCGTTTTATAAACCCTTTGCACTCGAGTGGTGTTCCTGAGGCACCATTAAAAATTATGTCGCGTATCAAAATAATATTTACATTGCCAAATCTATTTCTTTTTAAAAAAACTGATAAATGTGCAATTGTTGTATAAATTTAATTACATTATTAATTTGGCAGTATATTTACTGATATAATTAACTAGCCAACTAGACAGTTAACTAGACAGTCCAGTCAACAATAGGACAACAGCCTATAGAGCGCCTATTCGAAGTAGGCGTGGCGCCGTTGCTCTCGATTCCAACGGAGCGCCCTACGGAGCAACTTCACTGTGCTATACGTGTGCTATAGAGGACGAGGGCGCGAAGGCGTGGCGCAGATAGAGCAGGTCGGCCGGGAGCTGGAGCATCTCGAACTGTATCCGGCCGTAAATCTGCGTCGCGTCGTCGGCGTTGCGATCTCGGCGTCGCGCCGGAGGAATATTTTTTCGAGCTGGTTGGTTCGGAGGCGAGAGTAGTCCGTCGACCGTAGGAAACTCCGCTGGCCTCGTCTTGCTGCCGGCGAAGCGGGGCAGCTCCGGAGCAACGTGTACGCGGCCGAACGATGATCGAATTAGTGAACGTCGCGTCGTCGCGGAGCTTCAACGAGGCCGATTGAAACGCGCGAGAATTTTGCACCGGGGATATACCGGCGGGAAAAAAGAAGACGGTTCGCTGATTCGCATTAAATTCCCGTTGAGACTAACGAACCTGGATCGTCGAGGGGATATAACCGTGGGAGCGGCTCGAAAGCGGGAGCGGAAGTTTTATCGCTCGCGATACCGTCGCGTCGCCTCGCGGAGACCGTTCGGGGAATCCGCGCGCGGAATCGTCGCCGCTTCGACGACACCCGGCCGCGGATTAATCTCGACCGGCGGGGAAGATAGCGGAGTTGAAAAAACGAAGGGAAAACGAGGAAAAGAGAACCGATGCGCGACGATCCCTGTTGTCGCGGCGAGAGGTTGATTTTACGGGATAACGAGCACAGCCATTGCGGTCTAGGATGTTTTGTTCGCCGGCGAGGGGGCGGGCAGCGCGAGCCCGAGTGGGCAGGCGGGGGCCAGAGGGGCAAAGTGACTTCGTAAATCACGAGGAAACGGGTTACGCCGCGCTCGGTCATTATACCGAATTTACGCGTCCCGCGCAGACCGCTGCGCGCGAGTTTCGAGAATTACGCGAATCGCGGGGAATTCCGGCGCTTATCCGCCCCCTCGTTGCTCGCCTTTAATCGAAACAAAAAACTGTCTCGGGCGTTCTCCGGTATCGAGAACGCGCGCTTACTGCGCACCGCGCCGAATGAAGCGGAGCCGAGTTGGACGCGGGACGCGTGCACGCCGCGCTTGCCGACGACGCGACGCGCAGAGATATCGGCGAAGTTTGCCGTTGCTCGCGATTAATTCGAGCGATTATACGGCGTTAAATTGCAATGCGGCGTATAATGCTCGGCCGTTCTCGTCGCGCTATATAACACGTTAAGTCTGGCCAACGAGTTCGCTGGTGCGAACGAACACGTTTGGTACACGTACCAAATGTCACCGAGAACGCCGACGCTGAAATCGCGCAACATTGTACCGACGATTCTCGTTTTCCCTCTGTTCTCTCTCTCTCTCTCTCTCTCTCTCTCTCCGCCCCCCCTCTCTCTCTCTCTCTCTCTCTCTCTCTCCCTCTCTCTCTCTCTCTCTCTCTCTCCCGCGTTCCCTGTCCTCTCTCGCGTCTCTGTCGTCCGTGCAAACGGTCAAGTGGAACACCGCGTTAACGCCATTTTCCGACGGCCATGCACCGGTACCCGGCTCTTCCCCTCTCATTTCCGGCAACGTGGAACGTCGCTTCGACCGCGTTACGGAATCGTTCCGGACGCGTCCCGTCGAAAAATCCTCTCCACGACGCGATCCAACGGCGAAGCACAGGTGGAACCGCCGGATTGTCGCCGCAGCCATGCTGCGCGTTCACGTTTACGTTATGCGAACACGGAACTGTCTTCCGCTGCAGCCGCGATCTAATTATTTCTGCGCCGGATGCTGCGATCGCTCGGCGTTCCTGGTAATTCGACGCTGTTAAGTATGTCCTCGGGTCGCGGATGTCCTCTGGAAACTGATTAGGGTTGAAGCGAGTCCTCCGCGATTTCTGGTAGCACACAATCGTAAGGAACACATCTGCCGTGTGTATATTGTGGAGATTTCTTCCGGGAATGCAAGGATTCTGCTCATCTGAGCTTTCTGCTTACGATTAGGAAAAATATCAGAGTATAAAAGTATAGAAAATAAAAATATGAGATCTTCAAATATAAACTAATATACAATATTCTTGGTCGGGTACTCTGAACAGAGTGTCTGACTACTATTATATTATCGTCATTGTTGATTTTACCACGGCGATTCGTAGGATTTCTTAGACTAATCCCTACAGTATCGTCCGAGGAGGCCATCGGTCTCCAAGCAAAGGTCCTAAGAGAGTAACTACGAAGACCAGGTCCAGTTTGACTCCGCTTAACGGAGGCTATGTTCATTTTCTCGGGTCTGTCCGCAGATGTCAGTCGTTTGTATCAGCCCCGAGCCATAAAGAATTCATCGGCCGTGGGTCTGCTGGTCTAGCAGCTCCAGAGTCAAAGTAATTGAACCCGGTAAGAGAAACGGGCCGGATCTAGTCCACTTTGTATCAACTTTTCCGAGATTCGCTTTCTAACAGCTCGCTAGAGTTGTTGCCGAGTTCCTGCTACACTTTCGACGGTGAGTAATTCAGCAGCCACGGGTCCATGAGTCCTCTACTGTTTTAGCGAGAGAATCGCTTTGGCCGAGGCGAGGCTCGTCTTGAGCCAGGGCGCCGCTTTCCCCGTTTAATGGAAAAATCTTCAAAAGAAAGAGCCGACTCTATGGTAGCGTGTGACAGGGCCCTCCTAACTTTCTCGAAGCTGCATTAACTTCCGCAATTTTTCCAGGCTGACGTAAATCAAGTCAGCCGTGCGCGCCCCGCGCAGCAACGTGTATCAACCGCCACATCAGAGGAACCTAACGACAAGACCCCGGAGTCATCAACGTCGTCGAATCGTCGATAACGTCTGGCTCCCTGATTAAGACCCGGCTCGCCTCTTCGACGAGGCTCTCCGTGACAAGCGGCGCCCGGTGAAAAACCTGCGGAATATTATTATAGTGCATCACAGTCACCGGCAAGCCTTAGAGAAAAATGTTTTGCATCTGCAGCTGACTAGGATATTGTATAAGTAATGGCGGCGCAAATTTCCTCCGAGGCAATGCGTCGCCATCACGCCCGCCTCTCCCGTCCCCGCTCGCCCTCTTTTCCAAAGATCGTTTACGTCGAACTAGTACACTAATCGTCGCCAGGATGGACCGTTAATCGCGACGAAGCAAGCGCGGCATCGCCGTCGACGGTTCCGAGAGCTATTTATCCTTGTCGGCCGGTATCGGTCGGCGTGGGAGCGGCGGCGGTAACGACGCGAATAAAATAATCGCGTCGCGCTTCCACTGATTCGACGCGTGGCGTCGCGGCGTCAGGTGGATAGATGGTTCGCGCGAGATAACGTTCGCGAGACCAGCGACGAGGAAAGATTTGCAACTCGCGGCGCGGCGCAGGGCAGAGGAGAGCAGAGGAGATGAGAGGAGAGCGGAGCGTGGCGGAGCGGTCCCGTTCCGACGAGGGTAAGGTCCGCTCCATTACCATCCCCTAAATCACGCTGGTAACGTTTTTGGGACGGTCGTAACTCCGGTGCTCCGATGTTTTTGGCCTCATTAGTAGCCGTCTCTCGGCTTGATGTGGTACACGGAAAAGGCTCTCCAGGCGGGTAAGAGAGAACGCGGCCGAGGAACGGGAGAAGAGCTTGAGAAGAGAAGTCGGTGGTGCCGGGAAAGGGCGAAAGCGAGGGTGAGGCCGAAGCCGAGGGAAACCAAGTGGCAGAGCGACGGAGCAAAGCGAGGAAGAGGAGCAGCAAGAGCCGGAGCAGAGTCGGAGAAGCGGAGAGAAGCGGAGAGAAGCAGGGAGGAGCAGAGAGGAGAGAGAAGAAACGGCTGCGAGAGGCGAGCCGTGGCGGAGGAGGATACCGACAGTGGCTGCGATTAATATTCCTCGGTTCTAGCAGTAGCAGCGACGGCGGTAGCGACGGTGGCAGCAGTTCCTCGCCGCGTCTCCGTCGCGCTCTCCTCTTCAGCATGTACGTTTGCACTTTGAGTCGCAGACGGGGATCCTTTGGCCGCCTTCGAGCCACCGCTGACCCTTTCGGGACCCGCATTACGCTCGATAGCCTTCTCTCTCTCTCTCTCTCTCTCTCTCTCCCTCTCTCTCTGTCTTCCTCTCCCTCCTCCGCTGCTCCTCGTTGTTCCTGCTCTGAACAAAGAGGACAAAGGACCAGCGTCTTGGCTCTTGGTTTCGAGGATGATGCCACGCGTTATCCGTCTCGATCGACGCGCGTGCTCTCCTCTCCTCTCCGCCGTGCTCTCGGACGTTTTCCGCGTGGTAAACACGCGCGCCCGGGTCTCTTGAAACCGCCCGTTTACGAGATTTATGCGACTGGCTGGTCCCGCCCGGCGAAGGAGCCTCGTGAATCTTCGAGCCGTCGAGTTACTTTGGACGAGAGCCTCAAAAACGAATAAAGTTTGCGGCCGGGGTAAAACGAGGAGCGTCTCGAAGACGACGACGTACCGGAGAAACGACGGGAGAGAGCGGACGACGAGAGATTAGTGTCTCGTTGCCCGTGGTAGAGACGATTCACCGCTACCTACTTCGAGGGAAATAAAGAGCCAGGGATGAGGGAGCGGCGGGAGGGGGAGAACGTTGGCTGAAATTTGTTCGAGCGAGCGATCCGTCGCGGCGGACGCTCGGGAAAAGCGACGCGTGACGTTCAAGACGGCTGAAAGACGTGCGGGGAAACGAGCGGCCCGGATCGTCGTCGGTGACTTCACGGCATTAAGAGCCCTCAAAGGAAAAGGAACGCTAAAAAATTAGTAACCGGGATTTCGTGCGACCGTTCTATCTCGCTTTTCGCGGAGAGCGAACCGGCCGGAAAGCAGCGCCCCGAACCAAACCGAACCTGTTAGAAGCGTCGCTTCGAACCAAGGCTTTCAACGTTCACGCAACATCGACTGCAATTTTTAACGCAGTAGTCTCGCAGACTCCCGCAAAATTTCTTATATATCTTAACTACCTTAAGTCGAAACGTTCGCTCCTCTCTACGTTACACCGATCAAAAAGATCGTCTGGCACAGCGGCCACGATTTCAGTAGCTGCGACGTTAATTTAACCCTTTGAGGATGAACGTCGACAAACTGACGATACCAGGGTCGTGCATCTTATTACAGAATTTGCAAATGTAGAATTTGATTACATATGGAACAAGGGGTTCATCTGTACCAGTTAACCTAATTTAATTTTCATGGGAAAATACTGCTGCTACGTTAACTCTCTGTCCTATAATAACGTGGCAGACTCGTTATGAAGATTTGGAAGATGATTTACTAAATATGGTATTCGTATATTTCAAATCGAAGTTAAATTCTACCCATCTATCATTAATGTTTGAACATTGAAGTAAAGATTAACGTATAATAAATGTAAATTTTCTGTTTAACATGGGAATTTATTAGTAACAAACGAAGGCTAATATTAGTAACCAACGTAGTTGCGAAATAAATCGTAATGCAAGGGGTTAATATATCCTCATCCGTTTAGAACACATGTCCGAGAATGTATTTTCAAGTGCCGTCAAAATTACCTCTGGCCTTTCACAAGGTTTTTCATATTGGACCTCTGATTTTCAATCTCTTTGGTTATGAAATATCGATCTATTTTTGTTGCTGTCATCATCTCCATTGCTGGCGTTCTGGAGCTTTATCATGCCGTATACTCATACAACGCGATTTATTAAATCTCGAACAACGATGCAGTACCAATAGACACTTGCCTTAATGATATTCCTTTTCCAATTAGATGATAGGGACTCCATCTCATTTATAATTCTGCGTCAATGTGAGGTATCTTCCGTATTATGATTATAATTACTATTGTACCAAGGGCTCGTTAATTTAATAAATTAAATTAAATTAAATTAAGTTAAATTTCATTAAATTAAATTAAGTTAAATTTCATTAAAATAAATTTAATTAATTTAAAACAAATTAAATCTGCAGTAGGTAATTCGTTTTCTTCCTTTATTCGTGTCGTCGATTGTTTACTCCGACATGAGGAGTAACGCCGGAGGATAATGGCAAATCCCGACAACGGTGATCGCTTAGCTTAGTTACAGAAATTTTCAGCTAGTGAACAGTGAATCGGTAAACTGATAGGAGCAGTGATATCGTTGGCAGAGGCTGTTGCGGCGAAATCCCCGCGAAAGTGCACGCCGAAACGCAGTCGGTGTTCGAAGTCGCGTGAAGCGCGACAGAATCTCGCGACCTACATCGCGAGAATAGGATAGGCGGAGAGAGAGCGCGAGAGAGCGAGAGAGAGAGAGAGAGAGAGAGAGAGAGAGAGAGAGACGTATGCGGTGTAGTTGCGGGCCGAATCGGCACACCCATTTTCCGATAGCTAATTATCGTGGATATGCGAGCGCATCCATTGCGAGAGCCGGCCCGGTATCGCGTACACGCGCGATACGCGCGATTACGAGGCGCGCGCGGTTCGATACACGCGTCGCGCCGAGCCCGAGATCTCGAAAACGCGTTGGAGCGGAGCGGAGCACTCTCTCTGTGCCGGCGAGGCCGCGGGGGTGTATCGGGGGACGCGGAGGGTAACGATTTCACGCGGCAGCTCTCGGTGCAATCTAATTTGAAAACGGCGTCGCCTTAGGACGCGAATTAACAGATGGATGCGATAAAACGCTCGAGACGTAATTCCGCAGCGCGGGCCCGCCTTAACCATCGGAAGCGATTACACCGGTTATGAGTAATTAAAGTTGGCGGAGCGTCGCCGGGGCATTATCCGGCGGGAATTCACGGGAAATTTCCGATATAATGGCTCGGCGGACCGCGCGGTGAGCGCGCGATCATCGGCGAGACGCGAGCGGAACGAGCGCCGGCGAAAGAGGAGAGGAATTGCTGGAAATCGAGCCGAGACGCGTGGCGCCGAGTCGAGTCGTGTCTGTCGGTTTTTCCCTGTGTCCGTGGGAAGCGGATTCGATCGCGGTCTCGCCGTGCGTGAAATTCGACCCAGAAACCGGTGTGTTTGCTCGCGCGAGCAGCCGCGGCTTATTTCGAGGAATAAGGAACGAGGCGATGCGAGTCCGCTCCAGCCGCGAGGAACGTCTGGCTGAGAATCGCCTAGCTGGTTCCGGGCTCCGCGGCCGTTGTGAGCGACGCTTAAACCCACGCGTTATCGACGCGCTTGGGAATTGGAGCTGCTAGGACAGCTGCTGCTAAAGTATGCATGAACGGAGACTGTTTTGTATCCGTATACGCGGTATGCGACTATTCCTCGTACACCGTGTTCCACGCTGATCGAACCGCAACACATTGTCGGGCTATAGTCCGCTCTAGCGTGCGAGCGCCGGGGACAACCTCCTCGCGGAGTCCGTCAATCTTCCCGTCACCCCTCCTGTCACGGGATCGATCGATCTTCCCTCTAATTATTCCCGGCTCATCTTCATTTTTCGGACGATTTTTAGCCTCCTCCTCGACTATGATTCCTCCACCGTCTTGCTTAGAGCCTTGCCACCGAGCTAACATAGGCGATCGATCGATCCTTGCTGTAAGTACTACTCCTTGCTCGTTTTCAGCCTAGGAACCGTTTCCAGTCTTTTCTTGGCAACGATTCCACTCCAGGTGTTGCTCGAAGTCTTGCCACTGTGCAACCTTGGGGGATCGATCGATCATCGATGTAATTATCGCTGTTAATTTTCATTTTTAAAACCAGTCTTAGCGTTTTTTACAGAAATCATTCTTCTTCGTGCATTGCTCAGAATCTTGCCTAGTTCATAGATCTGTCTTCGGTGTAATTATTATTTCTTGCTCATTTTGATACTGTATATTTTTAGGAATGATTTCAGGGATGATTCCTATTCGGATGTTCCCAAAATCTTGCTATCGGGGAACGTTGAAGGATCGCTCGATCTTCGGTGTAATTATTGTTCGTTGGCCATCTTTGTTTCTAATCTCGCAACAATTCCGTAGCACGCGTTGCTTAGAATATAAGTTATCATTAGACGATCTCGTGACTCCGCCGGCGCATTGTTGCTCGGTCTCGCTTCGATTTACCCGTAAAGCACCGGGTGGCATGCTAGTCGCTCGTAATTCTCGCAGATATACCTGAGCATTAAAGAATCCCGCGGCACATCGGACATTATAATTATGAATGCGACTACTTTCTCCAATCGACAAACTTTCCGCCTCTCTCGGCCGCCCTCGGGCGCCGCGTTTATTACACTTTGTTTCACCGGCAACTACGGCGCTTCTTACCTGTTACTTGATGCATACCGCAAGGTATTTTATCCGGTCGTTACGATGATAATGCGCTTCAGGACTTCAGTGCTCGATATTTAAACGAAACATCGCGAGTATTTTGCGCGAGTAATGAATTCTGCCTACCCTGGAGCGGGATCTTCATCAACGCAAATTGTATTTTGCAATATCTCTTGACCTAATTAAATTCTCGTTTCTGAGGGCGCCTCGAGGGCCAAGGAAAGACTATGAAAATGTGACAAACGCAGCGCTCTGTTCGCATCTGTAATTTTCACGCGTTCCTCGAGTGGAAATCCATTCGTTCTCTTTAGACAGGCGACGGGATCTTTTGTCCGAGGGTTCCTGATGAGCCTACGACGAGCAGTTTACTTGCGCGAGCTCGTACGATAGGAACGATGAACTTCGCAAAGACCTGGAAATTAGAACAGTCGCAGAAGAATTTACACGCCGGTGCGACGACTACAAATTGAGACTGAACTGTCCGAACGAATTAGTCCCAGTTACATTGAACATAATTTCTCTATATATTTTTAACTGAAATAGGAATGAACTTCTTCTTGCATTTTATTTTACTTTATTCTCTAGTTATACAACCAAACATTTCCATAACGTTGGAAGCTGAAATTAATGAAAGGTAAGGACAATGTCCCAATTGCCAGAGCTTCAAAAACTACTTGGACCAGTTACCGTGTTCCATTACCGTCAAATACTGATCATTTGGAGCAATCCCAGATAGCACAAGGACGTCTTTAAGACGTTTTAAAGGCGTCCTTTTAACGTCTGAAACAAGACGTCCATTGCTGAAGAGCACGACATGCTGAAGAGCAGAGTGAAAGATGAGAATGTTCCGCGTGTAAATTAAAAGTTATCGTGATTCCAGTTTCGGTGTCGACTCGGACCCATCTCTGGAGTGGTGCCTTGTCCAGGACTTGGCCCTCCTGTCCTGGGACTTCGTCTTTCCGACAAGGAGCTCAGCTTTAATGTACGAGTCGTGTTCGAACCGAAACCTGTTTGGCGTAGTTAGAAGTCGCACGAGGCAACTTTGTCCGATAGCTGGTCTCTTGGGAGGGGGAGAGAGGGGGTAGAGAGGTGCGAGGAGAGGAGAGGAGAGTAGGTTCGCGCTTGTACGCGGGCAGCCAGGGATCACCGACCTCTCGATACGATTCTGCGGCGAGTTACACGATCCAGCCCCGTCAAGCATAGTCCGGTAGACTCGTACGCGCAAGACACTCGGTGTAACCGACGTTGCCAAGATAATTGTGTTCTGCGGCACCGAAGGCGGCACGACCGCATTCGATAAAACTTTTTCGACCGCCTCCGCATTCCCATCTTCCCTCTATCTTCCTCTCGCTCGCTCTCCCTCTTGCCCCCTTTTCCGGGATTCCCACCCCCGGCCTCGTTCCCTTCCGCGTCGTTCCGCAAACGCGTTACCAACGAAGCCGTGGTGCAACCGTGCGACGACGCGATGCGACGATGCAACTCCGCGAAAACTCCAAGTGGTTTCCTATCCCGGCGCATTGCGATGCATTGCACATTGCAGACAGCGTCGGGAGGCACCGGCACCGCTAACCGGGTCGTGTAAATAATGCACGCCCGGCGCTCGGCAAGGAGTGCTCCTAATTATCGCGTCAACTTCGTCCGCCGGATCCTCCTTTTTGCCGACCTGCTCCGCGACGTGATAAGCAATTCGCCGCGACGAGGAGTGACCCCGCGCTCTCGGCACGATCGCGCGAGCGAAAACGTGGACAGCGAGCTCCCCGGAGCGGAGTTCATCGTCGTCGAAGGACCGTGTGTTTGCCCCGAGTGTTTGTTTCGCTGCGTCCTCGCGCGGATCCAAGCATTTGTCAACGGAGCAAGTAGACGCTGCTCGAAGGCGCCTCCGTCTCACACCTCCGACACCTGGCGGCGCCAATCTCTGCTTGCTCGCGGCTCCCTCGGAAGCTCTGCTTAATTCCAGAGCCGGTAGTCGGATGGATGGTTGATCTATAAGAAAATTATGTTAACTTGGTACATCTCTCGCTGCTTCTGAAATAGTATACCCCGCACGATATTTCATTTACTAATGGTCTTGTTTGGGATCAGTGAGTTGACCATGGTTTCGTCGAAAATAGGAAGTTCTGGAAATTCTCGTTCTGCAGTTGCACTGACTATTATCGTCGTAGGTTAGCCGTCGATCTAAATTAGTTGCTAGAAGCTGAATAATTGAACGATGCTGCCACGGATAATGTATTACTTTGAATCGCATCGTGTGAGAATCGTCGCCCTGCGAAGGCCTAACCCGCTATAATAATCACAAGCGTGCCAAAGAACTCACCATGCATCGTCCTCCCGACACGCTTCAACAGACGCCCAAGTAACACCTGCAATAAAAAATACATTTTACAAACACCGCATTCGTAGCAATTACTGTTGCTATTAAAAAATCGCAGCCGTCAGCGGTCGATTCATGAATGAACCATTGGGTAGCGATAAAAGTAGTATTCGCGGACCAGCAGTACTTTAAGCGCCCCTTTCCGCAATTACCGACTCAAGCTGTATTTATACAGTTCCCTCGGTCGAGGATTTCATTAACGTGCTTTCGGTAGATGAACCGCCGATAATAAGACCGACTAATATTTGTATAAAATGCCGATGCAATAAAACGCGGCGAGCGAAATCCGGCTGGCGAGAAGCCTACGTCGGCGGAACTGTATTTTCCCGCGTGGAATTCGCGCTTCCCGAAAACGCGGGGATGTCCCGGGAGATTATCCAAGGCGCCGCGGTTCGAGTTACATGGAAATGAGCTTTCGGCGGGGCTGGTAGTCGGGGGACCAGGTATCGCGTAATAATCGCATCCGTTTTGGCTCGTTAGTAGGTTGCCGGGATCGGTGACGCCCCATCGGGCTACCAAACGGCGAGGATCGTGCCGAAGCCAGCGCCGGGCTACCTTGTCACCGTCGCTGGCCTAACGATTATTAACGACGCCACGGGTACGCGTCTCTCCACTTTTACAGGCGGCGCGGAGCCGAGCCGAGAGAACGGGGCGAAGGAAAGCGAGGCGAAGCAAAGCGAGGCGAAGCCGGGGAGCAAAATGGAAACCGAGATCGAGGAGAGAGAACTAGCGTTTCCACCTCGAAGATATCCACTTTGTCGCGCTGCTCGTCCCGTGTTTCGAGGCAGGTAGCAGCGCGGGAACCCCAAGAGCGTCGCGGAGATTCGCGGCAACGGTTTTAATTAATTTTCATCAAGCCAGACCGCGCTCCACGGCGTCGTCGACGACGACGACGGAGGTTTTCCGCGTCGGGATGCGAGGCGACGCAACCCGCGTACCACATACACGCGCGTCGAGCACCCGGCGCTGTCTCTCCGGCCCGGCGAGAACTCGTCGTAACCTTAAAATTGAGGGATTTGAGGGCGGGCGGGAAATTATTGACTCGCGCCACCGGTCGAGTCGGCGATTCCGGGCTGGACGGGGATTTCACCGTTTCCCGTGGTTACCCCACGAGATGCGACGTCACGTTCATGGCCAAACCTCGCGCACCACGGCAGAATTAGTGGTACGCGTGAGTTACTCGCGAGTTCTCCCCCTCGCTCACGCCCCCGCGTTACCGACCCCCGTCGCCGACCTGTCCTCCGGCCGGTCCTCCGCCGAGCTGAGCCGAGCCGTTTCCATCGTTCTCTCCCTCTGCCAGCCAGCATTTATTCATCGTCCTCGATGGAATCGTCTCCAGGCACCCATAGGCTGCTGCTGCCAGCTCGGTCTCCATCCCTCGTCGCTGGGAATTAAATCCAGGTTAACCTATTAAATAATTCGAGAGGATTCGCTCTAGGAGTGGTTCCGAATTATATTTAGCTTATATTCTTGGATCTGTTGCCTAGAATTCCGATGATATTCCGACGGTATCGAAGGCTGATTCCGCTAAGAAATGAACTCGCCTGTCTACCCGACCGCGGTAAATAATTGATTCGACTCGATCCAGCACTCCGTTAATAGCAGGCTAATGTATCTCGCGACTACAGCTTCGTAAGAAGTTATTTTGCGGTAATCGATTTACGTGTGTCTGGTCAGCGGCGAAATTAAAAAAGGTAATTGGTGTTTTGATTGATAGCGTCGATTTTCTTCGCCGAAGCTGACCGTTCGTTTCCTTAACGAGATGAAGAAACTTAACCCTTTGTACTGGAAGCCATTTTAATTCTATATTAAAAATAGCCTTTCTGATCCACGGTATTTTCATTTTAACATAACTTATTCATTCTAATAAATTTTTAGCATAATTCTTTTTAATCTACCATTTTATGGATATGAAAGTGAGTCTTGTAACTCATACATTCATTTGTTAACAGAATGAACGCTTTGTTCAGACACCCAAGGACAGCTAAAATACAAAAAGAAAAAGAAGGAAGAAGAAGAGAAAACAAAGAAAGAGAAACTTAAATATGAACACTTGAGACAGAGAACTTTTCGTTTGAAAAAGTTATTCCGTTGTAAAAGGTGCGACAATGCTCCTGTAACAGTACGACCATTGTAAGTCTATCTTGTCTCATTGCGAGACTGTGGTTTCCACTCGCGAGATCGATTTTTATTTTCGACGGGGCGGCATTGAAATAGTTGAAGCGACGACTTCCTTCCGATATTACTTTCACGAGACTCGGCGTGCCCAGGGATTTCGGGGCCGCGGGTGCGAAGGTGTGCAAATCAGGCGCGGGTTAATGCATCGGCCGTAAAGGGGAACGAACCAGTCGTCGAGGAGGGTGCGCGGATTTAACGATGCAAGCGTTCGAACGTCGGTTAACTCCCGGAATAAATGTACGTAGGTAGCAGCCGATTCGCGCAGCAATTTTATCTTCGGTGCAGTCGGCGCGTTAAAGCTCGCGTGTACGGTTTGTTGCCGGCGTAGACAGTCGCCGGGTGGGTCGCGGAGAGGGTTGCATTAAAATTTATGCACGCGGCACTGCGTTCGCTCGGCCGTGGTCTGCGCCGATGTACGTGTAGGAGCGTGACGAGAGCGATTCCGTTATTGGAAATATTCCGGTCGTGCCTTGGCGTTTCTCCCACGAAGGAAGCGGGAGCAAGAGAGCGAAGAAAAGAGAGAGAGAGAGAGAGAGAGAGAGGCGAGAGAGAGGCGAGAGCGAGTAAGAGTGAGTTTGCTCGGTAGTTCTGGTCGCCGAGACGAGAGAAGAAAGCCGCAAGTTCTTAAGCCTCTTTTTAAAGTATCGAAATTACTTCGATCCGGCGTCTCTCCTCTTCTCGGTCTCTCTTTCCGCCTCTCCGAGTCTCCCTTCTCGTCGCTCGTTTCGCTGTTCGCGCGCATCGAGTCGCAAGGTACGTCGATGCAAATCGAGTTTCGACAACAGTTCGTTTGGCTACGACGAATTCGAAGCCGCGACAGCTCAAGCGTACGGAAAAGCTTTCAACCGGAATAGAGCGTACGTATTCCTAAGGAATTGGCTTTATCGTGCAGCACTCTTCCACCACCTCACGCTCTCTCTCTCTCTCTCTCTCTCTCTCTCCCGCTATCTCTTTCTCTCTTCATAAAATAGCCTGTCGGATATTGCCGCTAGGCTAAACCACTCGTTCGCAACTGTTTTATTGTCGGCGCGCGTTCGCTAGTCGATATCGTCGCGGGATCGGAATTATCTGGATATACGGGTTACGAGGGGACAAGATAAAATAAGTAAAGTTTGAAAAATGATTGAACAAATAAACGCGTCGAATACGGCGCTCGCTGCCGGCTCGTCGCTGGCTCGCCGTGATACGTAACGAATGGCTGTACCAATTTACGATTAACGAATATAACGCGGCTGTAAAATGGCTGCCAGGAGTGCTCGCGCGCTCTTCGTCCAGCAGTCGTTGCCCTTTTCCAACGCGCGGCCCGCGTACGTGTGCAGTCGCGAGCCTGTGTCTGTTTTTTTTCCGCCGAACGTCGCGCTCCGTCCAAATCCAGTTATCATCGCGCGGAAGCGTTACCCGGTGACCCGTCGAATATCGACGACAGAGCGCAGCGACCGCTCCATGCCGCGAAGAAGTCCGAAATTGGCGGTCTTTGTTTGGCCCGGCGCCGCCAGCGTCTGTCCGCCGGTCGGTGGTCCGGCGGTCCGTCGAAATGTTCTCATTACCTGGTGGAACCTTTGCCTCGAGGATCCGCT
Source organism: Augochlorella aurata (assembly GCA_028455555.1). Classification (NCBI taxonomy): domain Eukaryota; kingdom Metazoa; phylum Arthropoda; class Insecta; order Hymenoptera; family Halictidae; genus Augochlorella; species Augochlorella aurata. Next base: position 8,948,237 of record CM052154.1, on the reverse strand, counting down.
TTTGCGCCATCCATCCGGAAACGCTTGAAACGGTAATTCGAATTTGCCTCGACGTCGTCGTTGCCGTCCACAAGGGCGCTCGAACAACCGTCGCTGTCTCCTCGACGCCGGCTGGTTTCGATATTACGAGTAGCTAGTTTAAATTAGCGAAGATCCCGTCGCTTTCTGGACGCTTTCTGCGTTTATCGCCCCCGCTATCGACTCCTCGATGCCACTCGAGGAGGAGCGAGAGCTGCTTATCTGTTCGTGAAACATCGCGGCGCCGCGGGATTTTAGGAAAATTAGAGCAGCTCGCAATCGCGACGCTCCTCTTTGTTCCCCGTTTTTCGCGATCATTTCCGCCCAATTTCGCTATCTAATCGTGCTCTGCCCGGGCGTAGATCTGCTCTATAGACTAGCGGCTTTCCCTCGGTGGGTGTGGCTCGGTTGCTCTCGTTTTCGGCAGCTAAAAGCAGCGAATTCGAAATACTCCTTCTTTGATTGCAGCAGTTGCGATTTGTAGCGGTTCGATTTGAGTATGAGCGAGCATTTCCGCGTGGGCGTGGCTGGAGATGGATAGGCGTGACTCGATCGCTCCGATTCTCCGCGGAGCTAAAAACAGCGTTCCGCTGTCTCTATGACTCTGCATTAGGAATTCCGGTCGCTGGATTGGAGTGATCGCATGCGAGCCTTCGGCGGGAATGCGGCAATGAAAACGGGTTGGCCTGCAAGCGGCCGGGATTGCCAATGACGGAACGGAAAGACATGGAAGACTAATTTATCTTGCTCTCCCGGCGCGGAACGAACGTTCTTCGTCCCGTGGGCGTGGCCTGTCTCGCGTAGGCGTGGCATTGTTGCTCCGGCTTTCGTCGATGCCCAGGCCGATGCTCCAGAGTCCCGATCCCAAAGGGATGATGTTGCAATCTCCTAATGAAAGCAAGGAAGATCGAAGAGCAAGGTTGGGTCACTCGGCGGTCCAGCCGGGAGCCGCCCGGGGGAAAAATGCGGCAGCACGGTGAATCGCGAATATTTCTTCGGCAACTCCATCGTCTGGCACGCCGGGTCCGATCTGCCTCTATTGTTACGCTCCCCCGAGTTTCCCCGATACTTGGAATTATATTAAATTATGATAGCGCACACGGCTGGGCGCGCCTCTCGTCGGAGCTTGGACGACCGCGTAATATCGTCGCAGGATCTTCACAGGAGTTTGCGAGTGCCGGTTTCTCGCAAGTATTAACGCGACTAGTCGCACCATTGGTTAACGAACGGCGTCGGTAATTGCACCTCGTAACATGATTGATTCCAACACCATTACCGACGTATCACTCCCTCGGCATTCAGGACATTACGATTTATTTATCGCAACTCCGAGTTAATTTCTAGTATACGCACACTTCGCACACTCTGCGTCTCCTTGGTTACTCGCATACTTGAACATGGATCTATGGGGTGGCCAGTGAAAAGCCGAAGGGTTGGAAAGTGTCTTAACTTCTTAATTTTTACTCCAGTGAAGTAAAATGTGACCCCAGAATTTAATTATTAATTTCTGATAATTAGTCTATATAATGTACAAAATTATAGTCTGCTGGATAATCCTGATATGGTTTGAGGCAATAATGATAAATAAATAAAATATCTATAAATAAATATAATTGTATCTGACCGACACATCATACTCGTATGATTGTTCTTATGTTACGAAGTGTCGCCATATACAAAACAAATTATTATTTTAAATTATTAGTATTACGATCGATACGCCAGCGAACGAAAGTCTTCCGATGGGAGCCATTACTTGTCCGAAAGAAATTCGAAGGATCCACGAGGCGGGGGTTACAGTCTTCCGAGGGCCGTCGAAGTTTTAGCGAGCGCGTCTTTCAGAAAAGTATCTCGACGGCTATCTGCCATCTTCATCGAGCAGATGTCATCAGCGAAACTAGAAACTGTTCGGATTTAAGACCGCCGAGAGGTTTCTTGAGAGACGTGGACGAAGACGGGTGGAATTGCTGGCCGGAAGCGATGGCCGACCGAAAGCCTAATCGTACAGCCGCGGCGGCGTTTACGTTATAATTCGAGTCGATTATCGTAGCCCGCGGCCGGACAATATTTAGCGCGGCCTATTCGCGATGTAAAGTGGTGCGGTTTCGTTCGCGTGCTAACCTAAATTCATGAGATGTATTTACGGCCGCATACTCGCGTGCACGTCTCCCGCCGTTCCAGCGACTGGCTCCACGCCCTTCTCTCTTCGAGCGAAACCCCGACAATTCGATGCCACCTGCCTACCCTGCCGGTGTCGGTGTCGAGAGCTTTTCTAACACCTTTGTCGCTCCTGATCCATCGACCGGTCTTTAAACGAAGGGGAACACGAGCCCGGCGTGGAAGGAGGGCGCAGACCCGTTCCGTAAAATATCAAACCTCTTATTTATCTCTCGTCTATCATTTCAGACGCAGGTACGCTTTCCACGCAACAGGTACCCCGTCGATTCCGTCACCGGAAAATTGATCCGACGATTTTTCGGGAAGACAGAGCCCCGCCGGTTCTACCCGGTCCAATTCGAACGAAGCAACCGCGGCGAACGCGCCAAGGGAAATGCAAAGGTTCGGCCCGGGCTATTAGATTAACTAGGATCGATAGTTCGTTTAAGGCCAGTAGATGCAGCTGTAGGAAGCTCGCGTTCTCGATGGGAAAGACGCTAAAAATAAAGTCGACCGCTCGAAGTGGCCGATGCCTTGGAACAAGGGTCGCGCGTGTCGGGTGAATCGTTACGGTTAACGATCGACGTCGATCGATCCAGGAGAGATCCACCGATCCTTTGGAATCGAAACGAGGGAATTGCCGTCGAATGCAAAGAACCAATTAGAGCGGCGGAGGCGGAGACGGAGCGGGGGTCGGGCAACGGCGTCGATACCTCTCTGAAAAGGAAAGCGCGAAACCTGTCCGAACGAAGACGCACGCGATTCTTTGCTATCCGTGGTTCCGGCGCGGCCTCGTAATAGTCCGCTAATAAGACGCTGCGGGGGCCACGGCAGTCGCTATTGAATCGACGAGCTTTCCATGCCGGACCAGAGAGGCATCCGATGCCACGTAATTAGACGACGACGGCGGTCGGAGCGCGAGATTACGCGGTCCGCGCCGAGAATTCTCCGGGAATGTATCGTATCGTCCCGCCGGCAGCTCCCACCCCCAGCCTCTCTCTCTCTCTCTCCTCTCTCTCGGCTCTCGGCTGTTCTATTTTCGCGGACGTTTTGTCTAAAAATTCAACGCCTCCATCGATAATCTATATTTCGTACGGATCCGCGCATGTATATTCAAAAGGCTAGCGAGTCGAACAGGGTCAACGAATGAACGAATACCGTGCTCCATTGGACAGCACCGATGATAGCGACCTTTACGCTGCCGGAGCCAAGCAAATCCGCTGACCGGAATTAGTCGGCGGGACCAAAGGTCCGGCGCTTCCGCAATCTGGACGAGCCTGTTGGGGCCAATTTATTCAAATAACGATAAATTAAAGGGCCGGCCAACAAAGCGTTCGTACGTCGCGGATCTGCAACCGGATCTCTGGCAAACAATGCTTTAAGCGCTGAGGAAACGGGGGTGGCGGGAGGCTGGAGCACAGGGATGAAGTGGAAGAATGAATAGGAGAGAGCGATAAAGTCGCGGAGAGTGGAGGTACAAGGGTTGTATGTTCAAAATGGTGGAGATATTCCACGAGTAGGCGGATCCTAGGAGTGGACCGAACGCGGAGCGAGTTAAGCACGAGCCAGGGGCTTGGAAAGCGGAAAAATCAGGTGGACAGCGGCGCGGTCCGCTTCGGGGGTTAATCAGGAAGCGTGACATCGGCGAATCGTCGATCGATGATGCGGTACGGCGGCGAAGACGCGGCCTGGATCCCGGCGATCCGTCTCCGGTGCACGGCCCGGCATCGGCCGGTTTCCGTTAATCCGCCGTTACATCGTCGGCCGAGGTTGCCTCCTGGAATTCCGGGCGACAACGGAGAGTGCCGGAGAGTGTAGGTCGCAGTCCGATACGACGGTGTCGCGTGCCTACACGAGGAAACGATACCGTGGCCGTAGGCCTTGATAGGAGTCTAGCGCCCGGTAAGCTTCGAGAGCCCGAGAGGAGTTAAGCCGGCGAGCAACGGCTCGAAACTCGGCTCTGCTCGGCTCGGCTCGGCTCGGTGGAACAGTGCAGGCTAGGAATAGTACAGTCCCGTTGCGTTCCGGGGAAAGGGGTAAGGGCGACGGCGTCGGGGGACGGTCTAATGTTACCGCATCCAGGAGCGCCGCGATTTCTCATCCTTATCTTATCTGGCAGCCGCCGCTTTCCTCTCGCTTCCCTCGTTCCTTCTTCCGATGCCGTTTCACGCGGCACCCTTCGCCCCGTCCCCTAAGCTGCGCGTCCTCCTTCTTCTAGTGTCCACGCGTCCTGCCTCCTTTCCTCCTTCCCGCCGCCACCCGCAACCCCTCGCAGCCCAGGACTCTCCCCCCTCTCTCTCTCTCTCGTGGAAGCTCTTTACCCTGTCGATTTTCCCCGAGGGCGATCCTCGCCACCCCCTATCTCCGGGCTCACTGGCTACCCTGTCCCTCTCGGGGAGGAACGCCAACTTAAATTCGCTCGGCGAGCTTTTAATTCCACGGATTGACGCGGAATTTCGAGGCGACGCGCGGCGGGCCTGTCTCGCCGCTTCTCTCTCTCTCTCCTTCTCTCTCTTACTTTTTCTCTCGCAGCCTTCCCCTCTGTTTGGTTCGGCAGAAAATCGGGCGCTAGGAACCGAGGCCCTTGTTCACTCTTTCTCTCTCTCACTCTCTTCCTCTCCGGCTCGCTTTTCGTGCGATCGCCTCGGGCGAACCGAGCGAGCCAAGCAAACGAAGTAAACGGAGCGAACCGGCCGAGCGAAGCTTGAAAATCTGTCCTATCGATCGGCACGGGGTTCGCCGCGACTCGCCGGAATTACGAGTATCGATCGAACGAGACGAATACGACGACGCGACCGTCGGCGTCGCGACGCGACGATCAGGAAACTTCGCGCGTCCGTGCCACCGTTTTCTAACCCTCTTTCCCCTAGCCCGCCGTTCTCGAGTCGGGGCTAGAGCTCTGTTTACTCTGGGAGCTCCCCGAATTGCCCTCAGGGGCAACGCTTTCGGCCGAGTTACATCCGATACTCTGGATTTCGCGTAAACGGTGGTAAACGACTCGTCTGGCTTGTTTTCGCAACGCGCGGAGACTTAGTAGGCGTGGTTTCTGCGCGTGTAGAAACTGTGGTCCACGGATGTCCTCGATGAACATTTCGGTCCCTAGAGTCCAGAAGAATCGTCGCAGATCTATGTTTCATGTTGAAAGTTGTGCACGATGGGAGAAACAATCTCAGCGTTACTTCGCTTTTAATGCTCCATCTCGTCGTGCTATATCAGCTCTGTCTTTTAGAGCCTTGCATTCATAGATAATAATTGCAGTAAGACCTACGTATTTGCAGCCGACGTTACTAATTTTAAATCTAGTCTTTAGGAACTGTTTTCCGATTCACTGCACCATTTAGCATAAATTATTCCTTTTGTTTTGGTTATTGCAAAATTCAGTGTTTACCCGTATATATACATAAATTAAATTAAATTAAATTAAATATGTGCGAGCGCAGTCCGTGCTTTATCCGTTCCAGATATTGTTTTCTAAGGATTCCAGGCTCCCTGCTCTATCTCTTCTTGTCAGCCAGAGTATTTTGCTCGTCCTCTAGTAGAGTAGGCGTGGCTTTTTTGCCACATGATTCTTACGGAGCCCAAGGTAACATTCTACGTCTCTGATGATCGTATCGCCCTGCTTGGTTAAATAGTCCTAACTAATATTTCTGATCATTTAAAAAGTGAAGCTATAAATTGATATTATCGTTTAGAAATGACTGCAAAATATTGCACCGATGTAAAATATCCTCAAAAGTGGCAAAGTAGACGAGACATTTCCAGATCTAAGACCTAAACTCGCCGTAAAATGGACGTCTTCGAGACGACCAGTGCTGACTGGGTTTAAACTGAGAACTGCAGCATAACGGTGCAGTGGTTCCAGGGGAAGGTCGGGGAAAGAAGGTCTGCTTGTGTTTCGAAGGCTCGCGAGTCATTTACTGGGGCAGAGTATCGTTAATCCGGAAGCAGCGCAGGAAGCTGGTCCTCCAATGAATCTTTCGGGTTTTCCCTCGGACGGAACGACCCTTGACCGATGCTCGCGCGAACGAGGCTTACCGGAAATTCGATTAACCGGTCGAGCTCCTCGAAGGAGACGTCGTGGGCGTGCTGCGGGGGGCGAGCGCAGCTGGCTCAGCCGATGAATCGTATGAAATGCGACCTCTGCCCTTACGTAACTGGAATATCGAATTTAGAACGGCTACCGTTACGTAACGCACGCGATCCACGAATTCGTTGGTCGCCGACCGACGGTTTCGCGTGTCGCGCTCCAACGATCCTTCCAACACCTCGTAGACCAAGGAGAGAGAGAGCCGCGATTCAGGAAAAGGAAATTTGGTGTTTTTTAAAGGAGGTTCGAAAGTGCTTTCCGCTCGAGAGGGAAAAAGGGGAGCGAGCCGGAGACCGCGAGGCAGAGAGCAGGGCGAAAAGCTGACGGCGAAGATGCAATTGAAGCAGCGATTGCCGGAGCACCGAATCAATTGGCCGCGAAGCGTTTCGATTCGATCAATTTACTGGACACGACGGCTGTTTCGGACCCTCCTTTCCCTGCTTTTTACCCCGCCCCTCCCGCCAGCGCTCTGTCTCGCTCGCTCTATACACGCCGGCACTCGAGGCAAAACGGCGATTCATCAATTTCAACGTATCACGGACAGCTTTCTGCGCAACCTGGTCGGCTGTCGATTCGAAAAAAATACTCTCTCGTTAATATCGACGAGCCGTCGCGCGCCGCTTCTTCGCCGCGCCGAGTACACGGTTTTATGGGCGACAACGGGATTCGACTATCGCGGTTTCGCCCCGCAGTCGAGGCCCGTTCCCGTTTTCAACCAGTCATCAAGTTTTATCGAACAGCAAATTACAATTATCGCCGACCGGCGAGCACGAAGTAGCCTCCCGTGATCGCGACTTTGTTCGAACGACATCGCGCAGCCCTTCCATGGCCGCCTTTTCGTCGAAACAGCTCCGGCCGCGCTCCCCCCGGCCGTTTGCAATTACAATTACCTTCTGCTACAGTTTACTCGGTCATCAAATTACTGGCACCGTTCGAAATTCAAAGATCTTAAACGCGAACGCGCCGAGATGCATTCTGCAGGGACCCTTTCGTTCATCCCGGCAATTTACGCGAAGGCCCTCGGCGGCGATACAATTGCAATTACCGTCAAAATCTTTTCCTCGCTTCCCTTTCATTGTCTAAAACAGTGTTCGGACGTTCTCGCTCCCTGCATAAAGACACCAGTCTAATCGCAAATAACGGCGACCGTGACGTCCAACTGAATCATGGGAACGGACCACGGTGCACGTCCTAGCAATTTACGCCGAGGTTCAAAGAAGGTCTGCAATAGCAATTTCCGCGAAAATCTTTCCTGTACCTCCTTCCCGTTGTCTTCGTTTCTAGCTCGCACAGAGATCGCCGATACAATCGCAAATGAATTTATTTATTTCATTTATTATTAACTGGCGTAGATTTCTGCTATACGGAAGAGAGCAACGCGAAGACTAGCGAGCAAATAATGCACGCATTATAACTCGCAACTTAAGTAGCTTATGTTCTGTCGGGAGGAGTTGGATGTACCGAAGAAGTTTGCTTTGTTGCAGTAGCGAGTGTCGTGTTTATATAAGATGCGAAGAAAATCGAGTATGTACAGGTATAATTATAGTGACTTAGACTTGTATTTCAAAAATATTGAAACAGCTGACTGGTTAAGTAGCAGCTTGTTAGTATTGCGTCAGGACTCGAGGTCTTTTGAGTCTTTTGAATAAGATAATGCAAAATGAGCCAACGAGTTCGGAGGTTGAAATCTTGAGCGAATAGAAGAAAATGGCAGAAAGAGGAAATGTCTGCTGTCTGATAAACGGCGGACTCGCCCAGCAAAGACAGCATCCGAGAGAACGTCGTTAAATTTAACCAGATATGGACCAGCCGAATCAGAGACTGGTCCAGAGGCCGCGGTGGTTCCCGCTCGGGATTTCCGGTTTGGCGAAAGAAATCGGGCGTGGCTCTCCTTTCTCAGTTCGAAGGTAGACGTCTCGGCCTCTATCTTTCTTCCTTGAGGCTGACAATGCGGCAGCGGCCCGCGAATCATCAGAGCGGCCTCGCTCGCAGAAAGGGCCGCGGGTAAAGGCGCGTCCGCGTGAAAGCGGGTTTTGTAGACATACACAATTTGTCAAACTGGCGCGCGGCTGCTCTCCCGGCCGGCTACAATGAACCGTGTATTTTCCCAGCGGATTTTCCGCGATGGAATTTGGGCCATCGTTCCCGTGCCCCTCCGGCCCCCTCCGCCGGTGACGTCTTACAGACGGCGGCGTCGGCGGCGGCGGTCCGCGCGCTTTGTTTCGACGTATTCGTGTCTGGCTGGTGCGCACGGTTGCTCGTCGCCGCGTTGTTTGGACGGTTCGTTTGCGGAAGGAAGCGCATTCGAAAATCACGATCGAGGACGTACGTTTTCCTCGTTCATTGTCGTTTGTTCGCGCTTGTCCGTATGCTGGCGTACGTGAGCCGCCGGCACACGCTCGCGCACAAGCCGCTCGAGAACGGCCTCCCCGTTGTGTACACGCGTTTCCACGTTTCCCGAACCCCGCCTCGCTCCTATTTACCTACCCTCCTGCCGAAAGCCCCCTCTCGACTCCGCGCCGCTTCGTTTACCCTTTTCGTAAATCGTGACTCGTGACTCGTAACTGGCCGATCGCCGTGTGTCACTCGGCCCGATCGATTTTCCTTGGCTTCCTCCGGCCTCCGACCGCTTCCTCCCTCCCCTCTCCTCCTCCTCTTCTTCTTCTTCTGCTTCTTCTTCGTCTTCCCTCTTATCGATTCCGGCACGCTCGACTACGCTCGAACGTCGATAAGATTGAATCCGAGACGGCAGCCTTTTTGATTCCCCGACGTGGCCTGACGAATCGCGACTAATCGCGAGGAACGCCGATCCGGCGCCTCTCGCAGCCGAGTCGCGGGACTCCTCGCCGCCTCCCACGAGTCTTTTCTTCGGCTAACGGTTTCGCGAAGTTTCATGGACGTGTCCTGTATTCCACTCCGTTGACGCGAGCTGCCTCGGAACAACGCCGAGAACGCGCAAAACATTTCCCTTCCGGGGATCGATTTCGCGAAACGGTCGGGACGTGCCTCGGGAGCCGAGCCCTTCGAAGTCTCATCCTCCACCTCCTTCTTCTTCTTCTTCTTCTCCTTCTCTGGGTAACTCGATGTCCTCTCGCGACGTCGATCGCGCGAGTCTCCTTTAAATTAGGTCGATCTCTCGCGGAGCCGATGACACGGGCCGCCGAACCGTATGTAAAAGAGAAGGAAGCACGGAGAGAGGAGAGTCGCAATTTGTCCGGCCAACAGCCGGCTGATTTATTTATCAACAGGCTGCGCCGTTTACAAAAACGCATTAAAAAATAAAATCCGCGCGCGGCGCACAAGGGGAACGGTATAATCGTGTGTACAAAACAAGAAATATTAATCGTGATTACCCGCGGCACGTCTGAACGCTTGCCCGCTGCGAAATAATTATGAGCTGCAGTTTAGTAAAGGGCTTGCAAATTGAAAACGCCGCTTCGAATTAATGATCAATTATATTTGGACGTCGATGCTGATCCAGCGTAAGCCGCCGCCACCGCCAAAAGTACCGCGGCAACGCGTTCTTCGCCGCTCGCGTTCCACCGCTGGATACACGCGGAAATTTATTCGGTAGTAATGAAAAAAGGAAGGCGGGCCAGCGCGGGAGGGAGAGGGAGAGAGAGAGAGAGGGAGAGAGTGATTCCGGCATCCGGTGCTCCCGGAATCGAGGGGAAGAGGAGCAAAGCTTAGCGCGATGGCGCGGACGTGATCCGAAAGCGAAGCCCTGCTCGGCGAACGTCAGCCGAAATCGGTACGTTTCGTCGCAACGCCGCTCGAAACCTGGACCTCTCCTTCGATGCACGAGTGTCTCCATCCCGGACCTTTGACCCGGGGATTTCCACTCGACTCCCGGAGATCCGTCTGTTTCAGTGGAAATCGCGAAATCGTGGCAGAAACCGCTCTCGATTAATTTGGACCCATAGTCCGACGAGACGCAAATGTCACCGAATTGAAAACTGTAGATCACTAGTATGTAGATTTGTATGATGGATCACTAGGTTAGGTGCGTAAAAAACTCTAAAGATGACGGGAGAATTTTAGAATATTTTTATACCCTATGAAATTTATTGAACTTATCAAAAGAGCATTTTCCACGATTAGCTTGGACAATTTTTATTCTATCGGAAAATATGCGGTCCGGTATCTGCGAATTTGATGCATTTATAGGAAAAATATAGAATTATAAAGACATCGGAAAAATTTAATAACACCGTTAAAGTATTTGGATCTTTTAAAATTATTAAAAGGATTATCTTTTTATTAGGATTTGTTTCCGCTTAAATTCTATTTCTTGCAATCATCTTGACAAACTTTTCGCATCGAGATCCCCAGTCTAATAATCAAGTTACCTTTATGCAATTTCGAGAAACAAAACGAACAGCCACTACGTCACCATTCGTCGCGAGAGGATTAAATTCTGGAAGATTTTTCGTCGCCCTAAATTCGTATAAACGCAAGGTCCGCTGGAAAACGGTGACAAATCCTGGCTCGTAGGTCTTTCTTAGGAGGCAAGTAACGCGGAAATTTTTGTCGAACGCCTTCCACCAGCGAAATGTACTTTTAGCGATATGGATTCTAGATGGATGAGCAATAATGTAGGTTTCGCTTTCCCGGTGTTTTCCCTCGAGACGAAGGAACGAGCGAACAGTGGGATCCGGATCGATCGCCGGCGAGGCAAAGCGAGGCAAAGCGAGGTAAAGGGAGGCAAAGCGAGGTAAAGCGGAGCGAGGCGAGGCGGGCATCGCCGTTCTTTCCGCGACAGATTACACGTACGTCCCCGGCTATCGGTCTGAAAGTCTCGAACAGCGCGAATCGATCGATTCCGTCGCGTCTTTGCGGTCGGACGTCGAGGAATGCGAAACGAATCGCGGGTGTTACGGGTTCGTGCTTGGGACACCTTCCGGCCCCATATTCCTCTCTCTTTCCGGCTCTGTCCCGGTGGCTTGCGCCGCGGACCCTTAAGGGTAAAGTCCGCCTTTCGAGGACGAGTTCCGGGCAAAGTTTTACGGTCGAAGTTGGAATCTCGGCGGCTGGGAGAAGCGTCTCGCTCGGAGAAGCGAGGAGGAAATGCGGTCGAGAGGGAAAGATTTCGCGGGCGCGGCCCATAACTTTGCTCGTAAATTCGATATTCAAAACAGGAAGTGAACAATGCTCTTATATAGCCATGGCGCGGAGCTGTGCCGAGGGAAGCGGAGAGCGGGTCCACTGCTCGAAACTCTGCCCCCGCGCCCGCGCCCTCCAAATTCGACGATTAACGATCCACGCCTTCTCCCGATGCCATGCCGCCCGGCAACCATCCACACGATTGCGCGTCTCGCGTTTATTAAACGCGTCCATTGGAAATCGGTTTTTCCGCGTGTCGGCTAAGACCGTCGCTTCGACGCAGAGGAGACAGCATAGAGACCGAATACAGGGAGAGAGTGGTAGAGAGAGAGAGAGAGAGAGAGAGAGGGGAAGACGAGGCGAGCGAGAGGCATCCGGCCGATTAATAATTTTCTAGCATCCCTTCTTCCCCTTCGTTTCGCCGGGAATTCTAGGAGGGAAATTGGTGTTCTGATATGCTTTCGCGCAACGGCAATATCGTCCGGACGCAAAGGTTTATCAACGATTTATCGGCCGTGGGTGTGCTGTACAGCGATCTCGCCTCGCCTCGTCTCGCCTCGGCCCGCAGCGAATTTAATTTCGAATTTCGTGAAATTAAAATTCAGACGATCGAACGCTCCACTCTATTTGCATACCGTAGCTATTTATTAGCCGAGGACCGCCCCGTCGCTTCTGCCCTCGCTTCTCCCAACGCCGCGGATGTTAGCGACCCGGCCCCGTCGATAGTCAGTGAATTTTTCCCTTTTTTATTTCGCCGATCGGCCGCGCCGCGCCGGAGCGCAATTTTCGACGCGGCAATTGGACTTTTAGCTTTTACTTAACGGCCAATATCGTCGCAGATGTATTCGCCGGGGCCTCTATAAACGCGGAAACAATGGACGTTCATTATTTACAACCCGGCTTCTGGCTTGAATCCAATTGTCGGCGTTGCGGCAATTTTTTGATCAATGAGATCGGTACACACTCATTTCGGCGCGGGCACGACGAACCGTATATTTGCGAGATAGAGGCTCGACACGCTCCCGGCACCAACGCCCGATGCGTTTTCGTTCGGTGTTAAGAGAACCCTCCACCGGCGAATCGGATAAAAATACAAGTCTTCGCTATAAGTGTAAAGTATAAAGAATATTGATGATTTAGAAATTAGTTTGGAACGTGATAAAACAATTTTCAGCGGTGTCTCAGAGTTACCTTTAGAGTGCAAAGAGTTAATGTACAAGGAATTAATAAATTTGATTAGGTAGAAAAGATGTTGTCAATCCTCGGACGCTTAAAGTATTAGAAGGTTTAAGGTCTGCTTAGGGGAGCATCATTTTCTATCCATACAACACTGTAGTACAATACAAATACATGTAACGAATATTTCGTGCTTCGCAATTCGAATATTAGCGAGATCGCTTCGTTTTTCACAAGATTAAATAAATTGCAATAAAAATAATCGAATTCTCACCAATTTAAGTATCGGTTTCAGGGGTTAAGCACTCTAATATTAAAAGTACCTTACGCTCGAACGAGACAACCGAGGACGCAAGAGAAACCAAAGCGGCGCGAAAAGAATTCGCGTTCCTCAGTCTGCAAATTATTAAATTCGAATCTCCCATTCTGGTTTCTCTCACGTCGAAAGAGACGCTACGTCATACCGGAGCGTGGAGGTATATTAAAACCAGGAGATCAGGGTAATTTTTCTATCCAAGGGAGTGATTTATTTTCCGAACTCGCGAAAGAACATCGATTGCCGACGGTGTCGAACCTCTTGGGGGATTCCGTTCGCAGCTAGTCCGGACCCAACTTCTCTAAAATACATTTGGGGTAACCACCGCTCCTCCGGCGAAGATAAACAGCGTCGCAAAACACAGTGGCGATTGCTCTCGAGGCCGTCAGGATTTGGCCGCGGTTCTTGCAGCACGCGGGCTAAACGGTCCCGATCACGTTCCCCTCGATTCGTTTCTTCGACGTTCGGGCGTTCGTCTTTGACGGCGCTAATTCGTTTGCCGTTTAAACGCCGCGCCGATGATAAACGAGCGATTGGCCGAGAGAAAGACCGGCTACAGGATAGAAGTAGGAAAATCGTTTAAGCGAGTCGGGAGATGAGTGGCGTGCCATAGATCGGGAATCGGAGATGGTGGCCGGAGTGGCGGAGGAAAACGGAAAAGAGAGAGAGAGAGAGAAAAGAAGAGAGAGAGAAGGAGAGAGAGAAAGATTAAGAGATCGCGTTCTTACGCGAGAGCGCGAGCGTGTGTGTCCACGAGCAAGATTGAGATGCAGACGGAGAAAGAAGAGAGAGAAAGAGAGAGAGAGAGAGAGAGAGAGAGAGGGGCCGAGAGATCGTGGCAGAGGAACGGAGAAGGAAGCACTGACAAGTGAAAAGGGACGGAGGAACAAGGGGAAGAGGAGTCGTTCAATTAGAGGACCCGAGCTGGCACGATCGAATGCGAGAATTCAATTTCTTCGGTCTTTCAATCATTTCGAGTGCGCCAGGCTTCTCTCAAGTTTTCTCTTCCTTCCATTCGCTTTTATCTGCCGTCTCTGCCGTTCGATCCCGGCCTATCGGTCTCCCCGCTCTCTTCGTTATCAGCGGGAACAGAGCGCCGCGATCTTTTTCCTTTTTCTTTTCTTCCGTCTCTTAAGCGTTTACTTTCGGCTCTCCGCTCGGCCGGAGTCCGCTCGGCTCCGCTCCGCGCCGACGATCTCCGTGCAAGCTTAACGCCAGGCCGAAAAATAAATTCAAAGAATCATCCGGCTCCGGGCGTTTTTACGCTCGCGGGCCGCGCTGAATTCCGGATTTTCTAAATCCCTGCGACTCTGCCGCGCCGGTTTTTCCGCGAGCGCTTCCGCTTTTCACTGTCTTGTGCGCGCACCGGCCCCAGTCTCGGATGAATATTAGGGATCCCCGGTTTCCCGGGCTCCGAGTTCCCCGGGTGCCACTCTATCGCGATCGTCCGAGCTCGATCCTCGATCCCCTGTGACTCGGTCCGCCCTGAATTTTTCTCGAGATGAAATTCGGAATTAACGCTGACATGGTCAAACGATCTCCTTGCCGGCAAAAACTGCGATGCCGGCTCCGGGGTTCGTTTTTTGGTAAAATTCGAGCCTTCGATGCGCGCCGACGCGGCCGCAAACGGCCATCACGGTCTCCTGCTGTCGAGTACCGACCTCGAAGAATACAGTGAACGTGGGGTGTGTCAATTACCCTGTGGCCATTAATGTCACGTCCGTAGTTTTCGACAAATTAAATAGCTTCTTTTACCTGGTTTTCACCTCTTAGAACGTTTAAGTAACATGTTAATGTCTTTCATACAAGTACGAATGCTTTAGACGTATGTTTGTTTCAGTTATTGAATTAATTTAAATAAGAAGGTGTATCTCATAAGTCCATCATATTATTCTTTTCCTCTAATTTATACGAGTTTTGCGAATACAATAAGTCATTATTTTGTTCTTGCCAACACCATTTCTCCACATTTTTCATCTTTATTTGCAACGCGACCAAGGCTAAAATACATCAAACCTTATATCAAAAGATTAAAAGATTAGTTTCGATATTTTACAGGTCTCCGTGAAAATTGTCGATGAATTAAAAAATACAATATCTTCAATTTGATAAGGTTGTTCATAAATATAAGCAAAAATACTGCAAGAGCACACAGTGGTAGGGATTGGCACAGTAATCGACACGCTCACCAAGCTATACGGTAGCAAGCGATCCGCAGACGTCCGAGAGGACGAGTTTATCGCGGTGCGACGGTGTTTGAACAGCCGGAGGATCGCAATGACGACGATTGAAGAATCCCGGATCCGAGCTCTCCGGGAGCCAGGTTTACGCTCGCTTTCAGCCGGTGTCGGTCTGAGAGAACGCATTAAACTCGCTGGTTTCGCTTTGATCTGGTTGACAAGCCGGCACGCGCGCGGCCGACGCTGCGTTCCGAAGCGACGCCGCTGCGGAAACAAAACTGCGGGATGAAATTTTAAAACGCGTCTCGCCACACGGAGTTTTCACTTTTACCGTGGCCGCCGTCGGACGAGAGTTCGACGAACGTTTCTGCGGCGAGGCTGCTCGAGCTGCCGGGATTCGCGAATAAACCGGTGGAGCGGACGGTGGAACGGACGGTCGCGTTCGCAGTTCCGGCGTCGAAGTTCGTTGCTCGCCGGCGTTGCTGACAGTGACGAAGAGACAAGGAAAAGCATCGGAAAGGAGAAACGGGAAGCGCGACTGCAGCGGCAGCAGCAGCAGCAGCAGCAGCAGGCGGACCAAAGGGGAGCCGAAGGGGTGGAAAAGTATGAGGCGAACGTGCGAGTTCTCGGGGGCGGTTTCGAACGCGACGAACAAATCGTACGTTGTTGAGGGTAGTAAGGAACGGCGGGGACGGTGAGAGGAGGTGCGGGTGGCACGGGTGCGCGGAGGAATAGGAAGGGAAAGAGATACGGAGAGGAGAGTGCACACTATTTCCACCGGTAGCCTGCAACCGGCTCATCAATCATCGGAGTTTAGAGTCGGACACGTAATTTCCGGGGCGTGGGATTCGTTCGACGCGCGCGTCCGCTCGACCGAGACTCCGATTGGCTGCTGGCACCTAACTGGGCCATCCGATTGGCTGTTCCCCTGCGTCTATATGATTTATGAGCCCGAGTGCGTTCGTTAATATGCCCGGTGATCGGTTCGAACGAACGAACCCCAACCGACCAGCAGCCCGGACCGGACCGGGAGACCCGATGAGACACACTCCGGACTCTCTCCGGTTCTCTCTCCGGTTCTCTCTCCGACTGCGAATGCTGCGAGCTGCGGCCGAACTGCTGCGAATGCTGCGACGTGAGTTATATTCCGCGATGGCTCGCCCCTATTCCCTCAATCATAGCCTATTCTCCTCCGCTCTCTGATCGTTCCCGCGCCACACCGGCCCGACGCCCGTCGATACACACACCGATTGCAGCACGTAACTGAATCGCGAAATCCGCGATCGTTAATTCGATCCACGAGATTTCACGCGCGTCCTCTGCAACGCTCTCGATCCTCCGCAACGGCCTTGCCTACCGGCCTACGATATTCTCCGCTGTGACTAACGTTCGCCAACGTCCGAATCCAATTCGAGCCACGATAATCTCGATAAATCTCGACGGCTCGGTTAAACAGACGACCCTCGACTCTTCCGAAGATTCCGAGCGACCCGCGATATCGACGATTTACGGTCGGCTTCGATGCGGAACACTGTATTCCGTCGATTCCGAACCCCCTTTCTTCCTGCCGTAAGAAGCAAAATAATAGATCGGCCCATAAGTCTGCGCGGTTTTCATTTCGATTTAAATTTCCCTCGTAATAATTGCTAGAGGTTATCCCAGTAAGCACTGGACGTCTTAAAGACGTCTACTTTAATTCTATTTTAGGTGTGAACGTCTTAAAATATGGATGAACTAAATGATGAACTTAGTCTTTCAACTAAATCAGAAGATGAAAATGACGATGTGAATTTTGTTTCTACGCTTGTTGTATAAATTGGTCGTTGCCAAGAGCGCACCGATTAGCAATTTATTTTCTATAAAGATAACTTTTTCTGATGTTCATCCCTTATAATACATAATACGTATTAATACGTACTATTATATTGCATAATACGTTATAATATATTCCTTACAAATGGTCCGCAAACGACGTGCAAATGGCCCACGAGCGGCCTAAAAAACGTCTTGAAGGCGTCCATAAAATATCCATCAGACATCCATAAGATGTCTTTTAGACGTCTAAGGGACGTTTTAAAGACGTCTAAACGTTTTGAAGACGTTCCGAATGTCGTACACCAGACTTCTTAAAGCTTATTACGGAGTGTATAATTAACAAGAACGAGCATCTCCGACGTGTTTAATCGTATTAAATCGCAAATGCTCATTCCTGTTGACTACGGTTTCCAAAAAATTAAACAGTTCGTTACGAATTTAATCGCACGGCAAACCATGTCGGAGATGTTCGCTCGAAGTTCCACAGTTTTGAAAAATTCAATCACTTTATTACGAATTTAATCGAACGGCAGACCATGTCGAAGATGTTCGTTCGTGTTAACTGGACGCCCCACAGTTTGCAAAAAGGTTAATCACTTTATTACGAATTCAATCGATCCGGCAATCCATGTCGGAGATGTCCGCTCTTGTTCACTCGACGCTGGATAATTTTCAAAAAATTCACGTTTAAAATCAATTTATTACTCGCATGCAACGAATAAGCGAACAATCGCGCAGCAGGAGAAAACCAAAGCTATCGATTGATGTACGAGTCATAACAAGCAATTACTACACTGCAAATTTGAATCGAAATTAAAACTGCACGAACGAATGAACTGATCCAATAGTTTTACAATCGTTTTTAACCCCTTGCCGTACTTTCGCGAGTCTGACTCGTGACTAACCCCTTGCCATGACTAGAATTGAAGAAATTGTAATTGTTGCAGCTGCGAAGACAATGATATATAATGATAAGGATATTATTCTTAAACTCATTCATAAAATTATATTTCCTCGCGAAAAAATCGTCGAATTGTTTCTAGAAGTATCGTGATTGCAGGACAGCTTGTACAAGCGTGCGCGTCATCGCTCGCGTCCCCCGATGTTTTTCGAGCGGTGATGTCGGAACGGTCGATTAAATATTTAGAATGGAACACGAGGGATTCGGTCTGGATATGGATTTTCGATGAGCGCCATTTCAGCGCCGTTAGAACGCGCCGAGGACTAGGACTGCGTTCCCTGCAGTTATTTCTATTGCGCACGCAAACTATAAAAGCTCCCGATCTCTTATCTGCCTGGAATCTGAAATCGTGTCGCAGAACTCGCGCGACCCAGTTCGACTGCGGAACGTATTGCATGGGCGCGGGAACGGGGCGTCAGCTCGGTTCATTCGATTTCTTTTTGATAACACGCAAGAATCAGTCTAAATTAGCGACGGAAGGCGCGATGCGTTCTCCGATTGCGTCCGATCGAGTTATCCGTCGCGTCGACGAAGGAAAATCAGATCGCGGATACCGGGGCGAGTTATAGGAAACGTCTCGGATAGCGTGTACATGCAAATAATACGTCGACGGCGGCGCGGCCGTAATTCTTGCGAATTGGATAGTCGTGAGAGCGCGAGGAAGCTCTCAGCTCGGTGTGTCTGGTTCCAGGGGACGAGAAAAATAGAGGAGTGCTTCGGCGTTCCTCGTCGCGGCTGGACCAGAGCCAGGAAATAGCGAAATTGATAAAATTTGCCGAACAGAGAGCCAGCGCTCTCCTCTTTCCCGGTCTGACCCGTTAAGATAGCGGTTCCGCTGGGTCAACAAACCGGCCAGACCGACTGGCAAATTGTCACGAGCATCGTAAAGATTCACGGTCCTCTTCCTATTCAGCCGACGGTCGCTTATACCTGCAATTAGGAGCCACTGCGGCCGCCCAAACTTCCAAATTATCCCGCCAATCGATGCAAATGACAATACATTTAAGCCTCGCCGGCTGACGGAATTTGTCGGCCGATTATTCGGCAAATTGCCGATCGACTATCCAAGATCCAGTCTATTGTATCGAGTCCACGTTATTTAATCCTACTGATCCCCTCTCCGTGAATTACCTTTCGCTTTCGCTATCGAACTTCTACCGTTTGTTAAGGAATTCTCTGTTATTTTAACTCTCGCACGGCGGATACGTTTTCCACAATTTTTCTACATAGTCGGACAAATTTTATTCGGATGACGGATGAATAAAATTTCAGTCGACGCTGTCGTATAAATATCCGATCGAATCGAAATGTATCTGGATCGAAATTTATCCGAATAAGATTTTATTCGATTTTATTCCGGTAATAATGCGTTCGAATAAGAATTTATTTGTAGATTAATCCATGTAGGAAATGATGGGTTTTAATCGAAATGGTAGGATATGAATTACCTTGTGCATAGTTCATCGATTTATCTAGTCCGTATTGCTTTTTACGATTAACTTCTTTTTCAAATGTTACGTCGGAGGGTCATGCACACATGCTCCCCTAGCTATTGTGCGTGTTTGCTCCATGTTGGACGCAGGTCAAACAGACCGATATCGGATCCACTGTGGCCACGGCCTAAGTAGTCGAAATTGGACTGATCCTGAATATATTCGTGCAAATATATCCTTGTAAAATTAGGTGAAACCAATTATCAGCGTTATTATCCGAATAATTTTACAATCTCCATTCGAATAATTTATTCAAATAAAAAACTATTCGAATAACGCGACAAATCCTTTATTCAAGTAACATTTTATTCGGATAAATATTGATTCGATGAAATATTAACATCTTAGGAACGATTAACATCTTATATTAACATGACATCCGCGTCGCACTCAATCGTATCATTAATTGTTAAAGTAAATTATTAAAGTTAAAGCACATGTATCACACCTTTAAGAAAAATTATAATTTAATCGTCAAATTCGATAGCAACGAATATAATTTTATTCGAGTAAACGTTTAACTAGACGAATTTTTATTCCATTGAATATTTATTCGTCAGCGTCGAATAGCATTCGATTAGAATAAAATTCGAATGGAATTCGAATAAAATTCGAATCGAATTTCGTCCAAGCCCGATCAGAACATCCGAATTTCCATGGACCCACGAAGCAGAACCGAGTGTCAGGATATTTTTATGCACCGCTTCCGAGGGATGAGCCGACAGGAGCTACCGGGGCGGCGAGATAAAGTGATAAGCTTGCCTCGCCGATTGTCGGGTCGGGTGAAAAAGGGTTCGTTAAGAAGCGTCGGGTGAGAAACAGCGGGAAGAAGGGTTGGAGAACCGTTTATTCGTGGTTTATTCGGTGCTGGCGCGACGGGGAACAGGATGCCGCGTAACGCGCGTACACGTAGCTCGGTGCACACGTTTCTGCGGCCGCGCTCGGCTTTTTTTTCCACGGCGCGGAATTCCGCCGTGGCGCGGCGGCAGCCTCGCCGCGGCGCAAACTATCTAATGGCGAAGCCTGCCTTGGCAACGAAAAAGGAAGGACGAGCAAGGCGAGAAAAAAAGAGAAGAAAAGGCGAATCGGCGAGTGCTGGGAGCCGGGGGCGGTGGCGGAGGACAGCCGGGCGTAATAAGCCGGTCCGAAGAAATTATATTTTATGATTGCCGCAGCGTTTAAGCCGCCTACGGCGCAATGCACGCGCGCAATTATTCCATGCATTCTAAGCTGCGATTATGACTGTTGGCTTGCTCGATTGCCGCGCCGCCTCCTGCCTCACCTACGTTTCCACGGTACGCCCTTTTCTCGCATTCTGCTATCCGCAAATCCGAACTACACATTCGAGCGTTCGTCTCTCGCGCCGCTGCTTTTTAGCGAGAGCTTTATCTCCGCAACGCACGCGTGCTCGCGCCAACACTCTCCCGCTGCCTCCACGCCGAAATATGTATCGTCTCGTACGTGAAGCGCGCTCTTTGTCTTCCAGAAACGATCGTTCCGCTTCCAGTCCAGTTAGAGATTCGCCACACCTCGTCGGTTTTAATTATTCCGAAAAGTCGCCAGCCTTTGCAAAATGTATTCCAAAGCTCCGAGAAAGCTCCGGTAATTCGAATAATAACTAAGCTATTTATTATTTATACGAAATACGCAATTATCTTTAGTTCGGCTTTGAATACGCCCGCTCTTTTCTACGGTCAAAGCGATTCTACTCCGCTTTTGTTTAATCCTCCTCCTATGTTTCTTTGTTTGTTCAAAAAATATCGCATCGGCCAAGATATTCATTAATGCCGACAGATGCAAATATCAATATTTCGGTCTCTGTATTTTCGAAGGAAATTCGTCGATCCGACGAAAGCACCTTTCGCCGCTAGCGTGGCGCACGTCGAGCCGTTTATATAATTATGCATAATTAATCGGTCGGTTTGTTCTTCGTAATAAGGCAAACAGCTTTGAAAAATGTTAAACGGTTTGTTTCCGTAGCAATTTTAAAGAGAAAATACCAGATGGCCCTCCCTTTATTAACAAATGGGATAACGGCAGAGTAATGTCTTAAATCCTCTCTAATTTCGCGCGGACTGCGGCATAGTAAATTTTCATTGTCCCTGGGCAGCTTTGAGCAGTTCAAGCGGAGCCAAGAAGCAAACACGTGGACGAAAATGATAAAACGTGGGGAGTCACGACTCGGCGGAGTTAAATACGGGGCCGGCAAACAATCGCATCGCGATTACGGGCGCAGAGTAGTGCATCGGCTCTCCCGGAAAGGTTTCCGCTCGCTGGGTGAATCCTTTTCTCCCTGCAATCTCGGATCTCGCGCGCGAGAAAGATTCGATCCTTTGTGGCCGATGAACCGGACGGCAAAGTTCTCGTCAACGCGAACCAGCTTCCAAGATTGCCTACGGTGTCGCGTCACCGTACAAAATCGGGATCCTCCTGGACGATATTGCCAACTTCCTACCCTTGGTTTTCTGCATTTTCCCTTCTCTCCCCTTTCGTTCCTCTGCATTGTCGCTCCGTCGACTTCCCCGGAAACTAGGATGAGATTCGCCGGCCTCCCCCGGCCCGCTCGTCGCCCCCCTTCGTTCCCTGTATCGACTGGCTCCCGTCTTTTCGCGCGAACCCTTTCTCCCTCCCGGAGAATCGACGGTGCACGCCCCGGTCTGTTTGCCCTGGGGCTCGAAAAAGCCCGCGCCCTCGAAACGCGTCATCGAGGAGAGTGGTTTGGAAAATTGCACGTCGAAATGCTGAATTAAAGCCCGACGGCGCGTGAATCGACACTGCACGCGATTTCCGGGGGATCGATTTAAGGGGCACGCGTCCATTAGGACCGCCACGCGTTTGCCCGCCTAAAAGCAGCCGAATTTCCCGAATTTTTTTGTTCAACAAACGTTTTAAACGAATCAATCCGTTCCTTCCCGCGGCCGATACACCACGCACCGGCGTAACAGACATTTTTCAGCCAAATTGATGAGTCCGTCCGCGTAGAATTTTTGCCGGAACGAACGCCGCCGCGAAATCATCGTTCCGCGGTTGCGGCACGTAGCATACGCAACGCTGTCCGACGCGAATTTTGATCTATACGATCCGGTCGCCGATAATTGCGCCGTTTGTTGTTCGAAGGGCGAATCCGAGAGCGGGATTCCTCTATTAGCCTCGGTTTTCGAATAGCGCTGCGACTACTTTTCAACTTTGACGAATGCTTGCAATCGTTTCAAACAAGGCTAATTACACAGCGAGTATACCGGTACGTTCGATAAACTGTTTTCTATTTTTTAAGATATCTTCGAACCTTTTCGCTGTCTGAAAATTATTCGCTTTGAAATTCGGATTCGTATTCCGCATGACAGGCTCTCGAAGAATCGCGCGCTGGATATCACAGGTCAGAAAAAAAACATTTTAGCTTGCTGGATGGCGTAATTGGAATCAGAACGGACTGAAATATTTAGGGGAGACAGTTCTCAGGAAAGCAACGAAATGACGGACAGCTGGAGGTCTATAAACAGATCGAGCTGTTTCATTTCGTTTCCATGGAAAATACGATATTTCCGGGGAATTTCAGCGGCTTCTGCACGAAATTTGGAGAGAGTATTTCGAGGGATGCGTCTTCCCGGGAAAAATCGATCTACCCGTTGTGTCCGCGAACAAAGGGTTCGTTGTAATTTCGCCGGTCCACTTGAAGCGGCCGGATCTGTTTTTCGATCCGTGCATCTGTTACGGCTGCCTTGTTGCATAAAGAATGCACGAGCATCCTTCTCGCGTCCCCCGCATCCCCTCGCGTTCGCATCTCGTTGCATCTCGTCGCATCTATGCCCGCGTCGGTCCGAAATCTCGATCCCGGAACCCAGTTTCATTCTCGAGGAGCACAACGGATATTTATTCCCCCGGTATTACTCCGGTTTCGCGGGGTAGCCTCCGCGGAGCGCGGGCTCACGAGGCACGAGGCTAAATGCAATCCGGATTATTAAGTGTCTTTGATCGCGGGTCTCGTAGACCGTGTGTGCGATCCTGCGCGACTCTTCGACTCGCTCGGAAACGATTCGGCTCTCCTAGTTATATCCAGTTTGACCTCGTTCCGTGATATTTCGCGAAATGTTTCCGGCGGCAGGGGGGTTTATGGGCCGCGAGCTCTGACAAAGGTACCGACGAAATCATGTCGAATGCGATGTATCGATGCGCAACAGACATTCCGCAATATCCCAGGTTTTGACTCCGGCAAAAATTGACTGCCCCCAAATCGAGGACCGACGTTCCCGGATGAAAAAACCTAGCCTTTTCATCTTCCAAGGACTCGGCTCCCGTCGCAGCATCCGCAGAGCCGGCAGATATTTCGAATTGCACCGAGTGCTCACCGAATCGCTGAATGATGGAAAGAACTATCCAACTTTCACGAACGTATTGTCTTTGAATTTTTTTATTATTCTACTTATATATTATTCTACAACCTTTCGACCTATAATTTTCAATAATTCAATTAAATGGCTGTTATACTAGGATCAACTAATAAGTCCAGATGAAGTATAAATCTTCAAAAATATGTTTGAGAAAATTCATGAGTAAGGTTTATTGATCACTATATTCCTGCTCGGAAATACGGCCTCTTTGTGCGGTATTCTAAATGTCGAACTTCGGCTATTTTCTCTGAGCTTTAATAATTGATTTTCCACCGAAATAGAAAAACCCAATATGTCTTGCTCGTAGCTGGCCATATAAATCTCGAAGAGAATCTCTACCACCTACGAAATGAGAACTAAAAAAAGCCTGAAAATGACTAAATAAAAATTTTTTCAAATTCATCGTTGTTTCAGCGAGCAGCCCGTATAACATCCAGAAATGAAAATTTACCTCGTCCCTTATTAATCCGAGCAAATTGAGAATAACATCGCGATGTTATTAAATTCCTTTCGCCGTCGAATCCCCGGTCCAATAATCAGCACATCGGAAAGAAAAATAAAAGTTCGGGGAAATCGGGCCAGCGGTTCGGCTAAGCGAATAAACGAACGCGGTGCGGCGGTGCGCGCGTCGAAGATCGTAAGTAGACAGTGGAACGACCGAGCGACGGATCAGACGTCGCTATACTACCGGTGATATCCGAAGAATGGGACGACGTAGGAAACGAATGGCCTGCAGGGACGAGGAGGACGTCGCTCGGGAAGTTATTCGCGCGGAAAGTGTCCCAGAGACGCCGTCATTTTTCGGGATCCGGCCTGGATAATTGTTCCCGGCCTACGGACGTAACCGTTCGGTAATTTTGAGAGACAGCGGGTCGCGCGTAATTTGTCACGCAGGTAATACGTACCGGTGTAACGGCACTCGTACGATTCATCATCGCGCGGAAGGTAATGAAAGTTATGGAGTATAATTTGGAATAAGCAAAGATTTATCGTCGGCCGTAAATTCCGCGGTGCGTGCGCGCGACAATATGAATTTTTCGTTACAGTCGTCAAGCACAGAGTGAGAGAGAGAGAGAGAGAGAGAGAGAGAGAGAGGTGGGCGCGGGGGTGTGCAGCGTTCTCGTGCGCAGGGGCTCGCAGGCGTGGGCGTGACTCGATTAAATCTGCCCGATCGAGGAAGATTCATTTGTTTCAAGTAGCAACGGTTCCTTTTCTTCCGGTACAATTAGCTCGGGCACGCACCGGCGCGCACACTCGATTCCGCGAGCAAACCGACTACTCTCTCCCGGCCAGGAATTCGTTGTTTCCGCAGGGTGACAAGGCAGCAGCCGAGGTACCGGGCCGGAGCTTATTCGTGCGACCGCATAAATTCTCTGACGTGGAAACCTCCTAATGTTAATTCGAAACAAAAGCACGACCGTCGCCCCCCGCAGCGAGGCGCAGCCAGGTCGAGTCGAGTCGGGCCGGGCCGGGCCAGGGGTTCTGCGAGAGTCTAGCCAAGACCGAACGCGGAGAGACAACGAGAACAGCAAAGCCGGAGGTTCCGGTGGCGCGGCAGGGATGCAGAGAATTCTGGGGCTGTTGCGGAGCCGGGTCGAGCGGATTCGGCACGGCACGGTACGGCACGACAACGGAAGCGGGGTTTTGTTCGAGGGATGCGGCAGAGCGAAGGGTGGCCGCCGGAATATCCACCGCAACAAGGTGCACCGTCGAAAAAAAGGGAACGACGAAACGCCCAGAAGAAATAAAAGCCGCAGAATCGGCGCATAAAAGCGGCCGCCGAGGACCGGTTTAAAGTACCAACTCCGAAACGCGGATAGACGCCGATTACATATTTTCCACCCCTCCTACGCCATCCCGTCGATTTTTAAAACTGCTTCGGTCGCGGCGTTATTCTTCGCAGATCGAGAATTATTTCCATTCGAGAAATATGGTGGGCCGTACCTTCCTGATCGAGACGAGAAAGAATTCAGCTCGATCCGATAGACGGACTCTGAAATAAAAATTCGTAAACATAGCCTGTTCTTTTGAAAGGATAATGTAGGCAAAAATTGTGGAAGTCTGTGTTTTATAGACAAATTCGAAATAATGACCACTCCCTAATTTTGCGTGGACTGCGTGAGACATCGAAAACCTTTTCCTGCGGTATTTTCATTTTAAAACAGTCTCTTAATGAATAATAAATTATATTGAAAAAGTAATTAGAATATGTTTTCAAGCTTTAAATATATAAAATGAAAATTTTAGTCAAATTATTAAATGGATCACTTGGTGAACCGCGGCTCCAAGGTTGCCGACACTACATCATGGTTAATTTAATTTTGGTTAATGAAATTATTCTATAACTGTCTCTCCCAGAGCCCCGTAGAAAACAGAATTTTATTTTACCAAGAAATTCAAAGGCAGCGAAGCGACGACTTAAATCTTGCCCAATGTTGAACGGATTACATCATTTTGAAGGGTGAAACCATTCGAGAACAACCTAACCGACAACCTCTAAAGAAATAAGGTTCGAGTGAATAAAAGGGGCAAAATGTAGCGAAGTTTCACGAGCAGTGCTTTCTAAATAAATTCGAGCGTAGCGATGACTAGAGGGTCCCCTGATTTCATATGTACTGCTTCGCACTTGAATCCGATGACTCAGGAGGTTCAGCCCCGGCCGAGATTGTTCCTTATTGCCCACTTTCGTTTCTCCATTTCCTCAGCTCGGCACTTTAGACGACGACGTTCCCCAGCCTGTAAACATCCCTCGAATATTCGAGGGTCCATTGAAGGATGGAGCGAAGAAGGGCCGCCGGATCACCCGTAACTCGCAGGCGAGCTGGATTTTCCCTCGACCCTTCACCCAGTTCCTCGAGCAGCTTGTTCCTAAAGCATCTTGCAAACTTTTTCGATTCCGAGGGAATGGTAAAAATGCGGCTCTGACGGGGCATTGATAAATTCGCGGTGCATCGATCATGGAAACGCAGGACACGATAGGTACACACAATGTGGAGCGATAACTCATTTTCCATTGGATCGATCCGGGCGAAGTCGTCGTCTCCGTCTCCGTCGTGGTTGTTGTGTGTCGTGGCCGACGTCGTAGATCGATTCATTGTTCGTCTGACGTGGCGTGCCCGCGCGTTTAGCGGGGAGTATCCCGTCGTCACGTGTCCCGTCGAAAATAAGTATCGTCTATTGTTAAATGCGGTCGGAGCCCCGCCGGAGAAACATGGCTGTAAAAAGGGACAGGAGGAGCAAGAGAGAGAGAGAGAGAGAGAGAGAGAGAGAGAGAGAGAGAGGGAGGAGGGAAGATAGAAAGAGAGGAGAAAATCCATTGGCCTCGCGCAGATATTTTGCTCGATTCCCGTGGAACACGCGACCGACCGCGTTACAGCGCGCGTACACTACACATCACGAGCACGGCGCGGCTCGGCTCGGCTCGGCTCGGCTCGGCGCGGGTACACGCTCGCACGGAACGAAGAGATCGCTTTATACCGCTTCGTTCTATACGTGCGCCGTAAAAATGCAAAGCAGGCTTGCACGTCGACGCATACATCAGCGTACACGTGCACACGAGACACCCGCGCGCGGACCCGCCTCGCAGAGACTCGGGCTGGAAAGAGTAACAGAGCGCAGGAGAGCAAAAGAGAGAGAGAGAGAGAGAGAAAGAATGAGGGAGCCGAGCGGGTAGCAGGGGGTCGTTTACCCTGCGCCGCCACTCCGTTATCAACTCGCCCCGATATTATCGACGAAACGCAATTTTCTCGGGTACGCCACCAATTTGACGTCCCGTTTTACCCTCTACTCCGTTCCTCGTGCATCTTTCTCTTTGATCCGTCCGTACCCCGGCCCCCCTCGATCCATTCCTCTTTCACTTTCGTTCGTCTCGTCCCCACCCACGGCTCACCCGCTCGCCTCTTTCACGCGTTATTTCACAGTCGACGTTTCCCGTCGCTTCCGCCGCAACGGCCGTTTAGTTTTTCACAAAGCGATCGCTCGAAGAGATCGGAAAGGGTCCCCCCTCTCTCTACCTTGTTTTCTCTCCTCTCGTAGGCTGTCTCTCGCGGTAATCCGATTTGCTTGTTTCTTCCCCGCGGTCCTTTGCTACGGCCCGCGCAACAATCTGCGAATCTCGACCGGAAGTCGTCGGCCGGCCGTCTCGAACGACGCGAGACGACGCGAGACGACGCGTCACGACGCCGGCCAAAGAGTCGACCAAGTGGCTCGTTGCACCCTCGTTGCGCCCTCGTTGCTCCAGCTCGACGAAACGAGCGGTCGGGGTGGCGCGTTCCATGCCGAGTTACGACCGCTTTGTTCGGTCCCTGCGGTTACTTCCGAAAGAATTCGATCGTTGGCTCTCTGCGGTCGCGTTTTACGTTCCACGCGATAAACCGAGCTTGCTCGGGCTGCCACTTTTTCCTCTCTCTCTCTTTCTCCCCCTCCCGCTTTTTCCGTCACTCCGGCGAATAATATACTTTGAACCTCTGCGGAATGGACAGAGAGCAAAGCGACGGGAAACTAATTTCCTCTTTGGCGATCACGAGCATTCCGCTGGGGACTCGCGTCCGCGTTCGTGCTCGCGATCGTGCTACCGCGCGCCAGTGCTCGCAAATATTTGTCGTACTTTGCGGGCCGGCTGGCCAGCGGTCGGAATGCGTGTAAGTTGTCAAGAAAAAAAGTTAGTCGGAGCCCGGCTATTTACGAGGGAAAAGCAGCGAGACGCCGATAGAGGAGGCAAGCAGGCAGGCAGGCAGGCAGGCAGGCAGGCGGGCAGCAGGCAGACGCGGAAAATGAAGGGGTATCGAGGATCCCATAGGAAATCGTCGGGAATGCCAGCCCCTGTTCGAGTCTGAACAGGACGGAACAATGCCGGTATAATGGGCGAGTTGGTGCACGCAGCAGCCGGGTCTGGAATTTCACTCGCGATACACCGCCACTTCACCCTGTCTCTCTCGAACTCTCTCGACTCACTACGAACTCTCTCGCCGGTTGTTCGCCGAGTACAGTGTATCGGTGAGCGCGGAGTGCCGGCGTCTCCTCCTATAATATGTATTCAACGGCGTGAGAAACGGATCGTTGGTTTCGTTCCCGTGCCGGCAGCCCGGCCGATCCATCGAACCCGTTTGCGCGAAATATTAGTCTCCGAACGAAGCCGATGACTCGCAAATCGGCCAGTAATTACGCGTCGCTCGGCTCCCAGGCTTTTCAACCATTCATCCGCCACGGGTTAGGCGAGCAGACCAGACGGGAGACGTTCCTGAAACGGTTTTATCGCCGGCGCTCGTTAGGCGAACACGCTCCGCCTATCTACGCGATCACCTCTGCGAGGTATCGCTCGAGAGTCGCCGAGCGTGTTGCACTTTTTTTTCCTGCAGAGCTGTGCACGCCGCGCCGCAACGTCGCGGACATTCGATTTTCTCGCCGGTTTGAAAACCCGCACTTTGTTCGGCTCGCGGCCATCCAGCCCGCTACTTTCGCCACCGTGCTCTCTCTGCATATCGATCCGACGGTATACACTGTGTTTCCGAAATCCCGCCGCGAATCTGCCGCCCGAAAATCTCTGGCCACTTGCGCTAGCAAATAACGCTCGCGGTTGCAACTATTTTTGCATATTTCTTGGAACTTGGTTGGCGAGTGTGTTAATTAATTTATTTATTTTTCAACGAATGTTAATGAATTGACCATAATATGATAATATCTTCGAGATTTTGGAATGCTTTTGCTGTTTTTCTTGCATTAATTACGTGCTCACTTTAGTTGCATTAAACGCTGATTTATAGTCTGTCTTGTCGCTCGGTGCATCGACTCGATGAAAATTTGATGTTATTCTATTTTATTTATTTGGTGATTTAACCGGGAGAAAGCCGCTGTTGCGTCAGATAAATAATTGGAAATTATAAAACAGAATTGGTAGAATCAGTACTGAAGACTAAAATTGAGACGGCTAAAATGTTAAGATAAATTAGGAACTGCGGCAATAGTGGAGAGTCTGAATGAAGCGATAAAACCATTGATAAATCTAGCGTGTCGCAAAAAATGATTAATATGAACGACACAGTAGTGCGGCGTCCCATGGGAACTTTCAAGTGTCCGACCACTGCACTTCTATTCTACTTGCCGAACAATGTACGCCGTTTGACGCGTTCTTTCTTTTGGTTCCACCGTGGTCTCGAAACGTTCCGACATTTGTACAACTAACATGCCTTAATTGATCGAATTGTTGCGCACAAAACGTTTGAGTTTTAAAAGGGAATTAGAGGAGACAGAATTTTTCCGAGCAAAGT
Organism: Augochlorella aurata; assembly: GCA_028455555.1. Taxonomy (NCBI): domain Eukaryota; kingdom Metazoa; phylum Arthropoda; class Insecta; order Hymenoptera; family Halictidae; genus Augochlorella; species Augochlorella aurata. Next base: position 8,918,277 of record CM052154.1, on the reverse strand, counting down.
TCGCCAGTGAAATTAAGGACCGCCACGGTCCGCACCCTTGCCAGCCACTAGTTAGTTTCTTAATCCTTTGAAAACATTCATGTGGCACTATGCAGTCTAACAACGCGTAGAAATGGTTAAAACTCGTTACGAAAAATTCATGTTCCGTTTGAGCTCCGGCTACGCGAAAACACAGTGGGAAATTGGGTGAGGCGAATCTGGCTGGCGGAAAAGGCACGGCGTGTGCCATAATCAACGTCACGGGGCGCGCTTAAAGCCAAAGCAACCCGAAGCATCTCGAACAGTTTTGCTAGGATTTAACCGAAGGCATCGCTCGGAGAGCCTTGGCGAGCGAGAGAGTCGCGGTTGCGAATCGGCGGTAGCATAATTCAGGGTTCAAAGGATGGATGTTCGCCAGGGATGCGATGAACGCACACTGACGCGTATAAGTATTTCGACTTTGCGTAAGACACGATTAACCAGTTAGCTGTGGCGCCCTACATATGTCGTGGAAATTAAACGAGTATACTCGTCGAGCACAAGTCGCTGTTAAAATATTGGATCAAAAAGACGGTTTCGTTTCATAAAACTGGCGAAATCGGATTCATATATATCTTCTACGATTTTTATTATAGTATATGCTTCGATGAAGAAGTTCGTGTACAAATGTCCATCAAAAACATTTCTATAGCATCAGGAATTGTAAAATGAAAAGATCAGGAACTATAAATTTTTAATAGAGGGTTGTACTAATAATATAACTGACATTTGTAGAACACGTGCTAGTGTCCGAATACTTATGCACGGTGGTGTATAATACAGACTCGGTCCGGTGTGGGTCGCGTCGGTCCGGCTCGCATCGGGGCGAGATCGAATCTGAATGACGTTTCGAACACTCGACGAACGGCAATCCGGCGTGCAACGATAAAACAGAGCGAATGGAAAATCGAGTGAAACGGCGGATGGGTATCGTTTTTGTTTGACGAATAGCTCTTTAGTTCGATGGTATCGATCGAGGCGTCGTTGAACGCCGAAGAATGTTTGGGAAAGCCAGCGCCGAGGATTAGCAGAACGGCGATCGAACCGGGAAAGCTGCAACTGTTTACGAGCTCCCAGCACCGATACACGCCGCTCCTCTCCTCTCCTCGCCGTTTTGCATCGCGCCGGTGGTGGTTCAGGCGGAGGTGATGCGCCCACGAGCGCGGGGGCGTCGGACTGTGCGAAGAGAGACGCGGGAAAAGAATAAAATGAAAGGGAGAAAGAGAGAAAAAGGGGAGGAGAGTAGAGCAACGTGAACGCGATACCGGCAGCGCCGCTACGAATCGCTTCGAATAAAAGCGATCGAGACGATAGCAGCGATCACGAAATAAAATTTTCGAAAGTCCCGTCTCGTCCCGACGCATATGCTACGCCGTGCAGCTTTCGCAGTTGCTGCGCTCGCACGCGCGCCTACCCTTCCATTTCCTTCGAACTACACACCATGGAACTACCCTACGTTCCTACATTTTATCGACCTTCTTCCGCCGTAGCTTCGAGACGCGAACGCGATTCGCTTCTTCCCTTTCTTTCGCATTATTTAGGGACTGTTTCCCGTTCCCAGGACGCTGTTCCTCATCCTTGGACACTTTCCGGACCTCGGTTTCCCCGGGAACATGGATTCGGTTTCCGAGGACGCCTTTTCTCGTTGTTAAACATTTTCCGATTCGCTATTTCAATAATATCTCCGAAATTCAAAGATATTATTATCATTTATGGTAACAGTGATCATAATATTTATGATAACAATAATAATAATGATAAAATAATACGGTATGAAATCGTTAGAAGAAACAAAATAGATTCAAGGATTAGAAAATGAAAAGAAAGGGAAAATAAAGGGGTGCGGTGGTTTCAGAGGAGATGAGGGTGCCTAACGAACAGGAAGTTACAAAGTGAAGCTAAATTAGTTTAGATATCGTATAATGGATATAAATTCTAAACATATCCGTTGCATTTAATCTCGAATAATCACTCACAAGGGACCATTGCAGAGGGTTTTGGATTCCCGGAGTAGGACGAAGCAAATCGTCGAGCACTTTGAACGAAGTGTGGCTTTTTCGCGAGCCGAAAGCAGCGGATAAGCGGTCGGACAGGGAACACGCTGAAGCGAATTCGATGTTCCTACTTTGAGCGAAAAAACTACCGCAAATGTTATTCTTTCGTCGGTGGCCGTTCATTCTTTTTGCCGAACCTTAAACGTTTCCTCTGAAACGATATGTATATTTTTTCGGAAGTCGTTCCGACTGGTGCCGCGCGTTTCAAACGTCGCCGTCATGATAATTTGTACGCGTTTATGCTCGACAAGGTTCCCCAAAGCTCCCCAAAAAGCAAGGCGAAAGCTGCCGCCGGGAGCCGCGTACTTGCGCAACGCATTCAACGCGAAATAATTCGTGCAGGAAATGAACTAGCTTCCCGGCTGCAAAAATTACATTCAGCCGGAAAATCCACAGAGCACAGGCGAGCGGAGTCGGGAGATGCGTCTCTCGACGTCGCGTTTAATCGGGATGCAATCGATCGTAGGCAAAAGGATTCCCGTAGAATGCTGCCGGAGGATTTTCGCGAGCGTTGTCCTTTCGCAAAAATGATCGCGACGCGCGGTATCGCTGGCATCGCCGGCGAGCTTCGTCAGCGGGTCGGGTGACACAGCGATACCCCCAACGGCGCGGGCAGCTTAAACCGGAAAAGCCCCCGGAAAGAACTGTGCCCGCAACTTGGATTTCTGCTCTTTCATCCGCGGGGCTCCGCCTTATTATACGAGTTTCTGCCGTGAAATCGAATATCCTTTATTTCGTTAGCCGGCACGTCGAATATGGTAAATCATGTTTACCACGGTCGGACCGAACTTCCGTTCGCCAGTAATAATGGCTTGGTTACCGAACTTTGAAATTCGAGCAGCGGAGTGTGAAATATAGAATATCCGGTGAAAGTTTTGCTCGAACTCGATACAACTTTCTCGAGCGGTGTACGGCCGCGGCGGCGCCAACCCGCTCCGTTCAACGCCGTTCAACGCCGTTTGATCTCCGACCTCTCTGTCTTTCTCTCCCCCCCTCTCTCTCTCTCTCTCACTCTTTCGTAGAGTAATCGAAATTACGTCCACCTTTTCCGCCGTCTCTCAAAGATTCTGGAGCACGCGAACCGGGTCCTCGCGACGCCTTCGACGTCGCATGTTGTTCGAAATCGACAGCTCTCGCCATTTAAGGGAATACATGTGAAATAGGCGAGATCTCTAATTTTTTTTTAAGTAATTCATGAATGAAATACTCTAACCTTTTACGGAGCGTGAATGTACAACTTTTATCTCGGCGCTCCAATTTTTTCCAAGCCAAAATGTTACAAAATGTCGGAATTGTTTCAACTGCTGGTTAACCATCGGTTGCAAGAACCCACCCCAATTTGTTCCAATTAAATAATGCAACTTTTTTGGGGTGGGAAAGTATAATTTGCTCGGAGGCAAAATGTCACGAAATGGTGGACTTATCCCCATTACTTCAGGGGGTGTCAAAGTCAGAGAAAAAGTATAACCACCCCATTTGTTTCCTCAAATAATTCCGCCGAACTTTTAATTCCTTGATTGAATAATCCAACTTTTTGTGGGGTGGAAGAGTGTAATTTGTAACTCTGTGTCTCAATTAATTCGAAGTCAGAATGTCACAAAATGGCGGACTTACCTCCGATGCTGGAGGGGATTTCAAGAAAGACAGAAGAGAAGTTTAGCCAGCCCAATTTGTTTCCTCAAATAATTCCGCCGAATGCGAGACTTTTAATTCCTCGATTGAATAATCCAACTTCTTAGGGGTGAAAAAGCGTAATTTACAGCTTCTTGTCTCAATTTGTAGCCAAAATGTGACGATATAATGGACTCAAGAAAGGTAGGCAAGAAGTTCACCCCAATCTGTCTGCTTTAAATAATTCCGCTGAACGGTAGACTTTTAATTTCGAATAAAAGAATCGAGCTTTTTTGAATCGCCGTGTTGGCGCACCTCCCGAAGGTTCGCTGGCAAGAAAGGGCGAGAGGCGATGCGGAGGGCGGGTTCGAAGGGTGTTTGCCCCTTTAATAATTCGGAAAACGGTGACAGCGACAGAGAACGCGAAGCGCGGAGGGTAAGTAGGCTGCGAGGAGGCAAGGTGGAACCGAGCAGAATGAAATGCCGGGGCTAAAAAGGAAAAAGGGTGACCTGGCCCGAGGAGCTGCCTTTTATTTTTCCTCCAGTGTCGTCGTCTCTTCTTCGAGTGCTGGCTGTGCGCCGAAACAAGACGGAAACTCCGTGTGTTCCGAGCACGATTTCTTCAAGTATCTCACCTCTTTACTATCTCCCGCCTTCTTCGCCCTCTTCCTACGTCTCACCGGGACCGAGACGTCGCTTCGTTTACGTTTCTCACCCTTTCCCTCCGCCTCCATACGGCCGACACTCGCAGAGCCGCATAGACGCGCGCACACAGCTCCACGCATCCGGATACAGCCGAAAGAAACCGCTCTCGGTTTCCCTTTTCTTCTTATTCGGCCGATTCCGATGTAGCCGAAACTAATTTCCGGGACAATATCGAGCCAAGAGACGATTCGGGCTGTTTCGCTGACGCGGTCCCGAAAGAAGCTGGCTGGATAATTCCTTCTCCTCGCGAGGGTTCGCCCGACAGGCCCAAACTCTGGACACACACCGGCACTTTATTAACCGTACAATCTTCTCGGACGAATCGCGTTATCGTTGAGAAAAGGCCAGCAAACGTATCAGCAGAAATATCGGGAAAAGAGCTACACCCTCGCGAGCCGTTTCATGTTTCATCCGACTATCGCTTTTCTTATCGAATGAGCGATCGGTCGTTCATGCGATTTGATGCAGCGGCTGAGAAACGCGCGTGATTACATAAATATTTTAAGAAAACGTTCCGTGCTCGGTGGCGGAGACGACGCCGTAAACTGCGATCCCGTCCGTAAGTCAAAGAGGGTTGCGGCTCTATCAGGCGGCGGCGCGGCCCTATTATTTTTCGCCGCTGCGGTCTTTACGGGAATAACGGCCCGGAGCGTGCTCTTTACGAGGAGATTGGTCACGGTGGCGTGTTCCGTGAGATCGAGCCGGGCGGAGATATGAAATCCGAACCAATTCCGGGGAGATTTTCGATTCCTGGCCCCAATAAATGCATCTCGTCTTCGCGCTCGAGCTGACTCTGCCAGTGGGTCGCGCAAGCCTGCCGGCGCGGCTCGGCTCGGCGCGGCGCGGTTGCCCGCGGAGCGTGAAAAGTGGGTTAATGTTCCCGACGTTTTCCCGGAAAGAGAATTATTCGAACGAATTGGATAGTCGTGCGAGAGCGCGAGTGCGAGCGGGCTTTCTGCCTTCGCCGGGAGAGCACGGCGTTTTCTAATTGACAAAGAGGAAGGACAGCCTCGTCGCGACGGGGCCGACCATTGAGACGACGCGGAGAGAGAACGAAAGAGAGAACGAAAGAGAGAGAGAGGGAGAGGGAGAGTGAGAGAGAGAGAGAGAGAGAGAGAGGCAAAAGGAGCGAAGAGAAGCATAAAAATAAGGAGGGAAAAAAGAGCCGGGAAAACGGAAAGAGGCGGATGAAGGCGAGCGACGACCAAGCCGGGGGAGAGAGGGTGGATTTCATCTTTTCTGCAGCCTCTGCACGAACAACCCTCTGGTATGTCCGGAGGCGTGCCGCGGAGTGCACCCCTCTCGTTGAGAGTCGTCGGGAAACGAAAGAGCCGGAGAACGATAGAGGAAAACGCGAAATTGCCGGAAGCCCGCGTATTTAGGGGACACGTGTTTCGGGAAACTCGCAGGTGTAACGCGACCTCGGCCGCCATTAATCCGCGCGATCGATACTACCGCTGGATTCTTTAACGCGCCCGATGTGTCCCAGCGTTCCAGCCGGAATTTGCCCGAAAACAATCGGCTTTTTAACGCCCGTGCCGTTCAACTCTCAGCGTTACTCCCGATATTATTTTTAGCGTGATTTCTCCGAAGCCACGCGGCTCGATTCAATAACACCGCCGCTCCGCGTATTTTATAAACAATTTCTAAAACTTCGCGGAGTCGGATATTTTCCAGTTTTGTATCGACTACGCAACGTTATATTTTTGTTAATCAGATTATTCTGAAACGATCTGCCCCTGAGCCTGGTATACAACAGGACATGCTAGAACAGATGAATAAAAATTGACAAATATAATAAATAAATTCGAAATGAGACACTTGATGACTTAAACCTTGCCTAATTATGTTCAGGCTATATTATAGTTCGTTTGGTTTAATCAAACCCATTTTAGAACGTGTCCTGGAGCCTCGTAAAGAATATGAATCGATGAAATAAAGTGGACAAGATACAAATTTTTATCGCGAACTTCCGAGGCCTATGCTTTATAAACAAATTCGACTCCATCAAAGTGCTGACTTAAACCCTGTCTAATTATGCTTAGACTACGTCGTACTTCATTGTGAGTAACCAATCAATCACAGAACGATCTCCCCCAGAGCCTCATGCTGGAGCAGAACCGGGGCGAATAAAAATAGAGAAATCTTGCGACTTCTAAATCAGCGAAGCGATGACTTAAACCCCTCCCCTAATTTCGTATGCAGTACATCGTACTTCACCGACCAGAATAGTCTGCCCCGGAGTGAGGGAAATACATGAATAATCGGACCATGAAAGCGTTAAACCGGAATCGCTTGGACGAAATCGTTTCGCGAGGTAGCAGTCTGTCAGCGGGTTTCTCTGAAGCGTGAACAAAAAAAAAAGAAGAGAAATAAAAAACAAGAAGAATCGCCAGGAGGAGGATCGTCGAGCGATAAATATCGAGTGCTCGCAACGCTGGCCACCGCTTTCGTCTTTCCCGTGCACTCCCGCGGGACTCGCTGAAACTTCCGGCATATTCGACAAATTAGTTTCGCCGGCGTAATTTGCTCGATCAAACTTTTCTATTCGAACTTTCGCACCGTGCCCGGATGATTTTTCTCTTCTCGATTCCGTCTGGCGAAGCAAAGTTTAATCGCAGTTTAAAGTATCGCCGGAGAAGGCGATGTCTGTTACGCACTAGGAGTCGCGGGCCCCGATATTCTCGGGCTTGTTTCGTCGCCGGTCCTTTTATTCCCGCTCGTGTGAACGCTCTTCAGGATCGTAGAGGGGTATCCACTCGACACGACCACCGTGGGATCGCAGGGCCATCGATCCTCGAAAGGCTCCGGATCGACTGTCAAAGGATAGTAGACGCGACGCGTGTTGCCTGCGATTTATTCTACGGCGAGCCAGAGAAATCGTAGAACGTGAGCTCGGGGCTCCTCGATTTCGGACTCGATACTCTTCTGTACGATTTACGCGTGGCATCGATCAAACTGGATCGAAAACGCTCGATTATTGCCGTCTTGATAATTATTCCAGCATTTAAACGAACCCGAGCTCGCCGTCGCCAATATCATTTGATTTATTAACGTATTTATATTAAGGAGATACAAGCTTTTATTTTTAATGTATAAAATAACGAAATTAGGACAATCGTGTCTATATGGAGGTAGCAACAGCTTGTTGGTATCTCAGCAAGACACGAGATTATGAAAGTATTTCCGAATGAGATAACGACTAGATGTGTCTACGATTTCACGGAAGAGCTAATCACACGGTAATCGAACGACGATCGTGGGCTTCTTCGCCGCTAATTGTTATCGGGATAAAGCGTGTTATCGCGCTGGTTTCAAAGCTATCGTGTTCGGCGCTAATAAACGACGGAAACATCGGTCGTCGTAGCGGCGCGCGGGCTTTAAACTTTTAACAAGACAGCGCGAGATATCGATGCCGGGATCGAACCCGTGCGTCGGTTTTCTCGCTCGCAGCGACGAGCTTCTCCCTTTAACGCCGTAAACGCTCGTTCGCCCTGGAATTCTATTTTCCACGTAATTCGTCCGCAGAGTTTCCGGGTTGCTCCTCTCGAACTAGCCTGCGGTGGCCACTGTCTCCGATGCCTCTGGCATTTCCGGTGCAGCGTTGCGCATACACCTGTCCTGTCAACGTTCCACGGTGTCCGCCGGCCTGACGAGCGGCTCCGTCCTGGGAAATTCTCGTCAGCGTTGTTCCACGAACTTGCCTCGCGCATTCGGTGCATAATATATGCAATTAAAATCTGTCTTACTCGGCCACCTCGATGGAAAATTCAGTAACAAGCTGCGTCCGAAGAAAGCCGCCCCTATTCTCGAGCAAGACGGTAGAGTTTTAATTAATTATCGGAATTACCCGGTCGCATCCTTCGATTGCGGTTGAACCGCGTATCAGTAGTTGCGGGAATAATTCTAAATTCGATGCTAGCGCGGAGAAATTCAACGTTAATCCGCCGTTCGTAAATGTTTTTTTCCGGGCGCAGGTGTGGTCCGGAAACGATTGCAGTAATTAACGCGTTTATTTTCGCGTTTCACCGGTCAGCGGTCCCATTAAAATCGTGCGGAGGATACGTGAAAAAATTTACAAGGCACGAGCGATAAAGTATCCGGCATAATGCGCTCGTGAAATCGCTTCAACGAACGGTAAAAATTGTTTGAAGCAATAATCAGGCTAGCTAATGAACACGTTGCCGGGCGACCCTCGAATAAAAATTACTGTGTAATCTTTTAACGAGATACTATCACGTCATAATCAATTTTCCAAGCTTCCCGCGGGAATTGACTTCATTTCTCAGGCGGAATGTTTTATCTTCCAGCCGTTTAAACTCGCTTTTGCGCTCGATCACGCGAAATAATTATGGACCTCCATGTTTTTAACGGTCTAGCCACTTTCTATCCGACTTACGGAATCGAACGTTTGACTGCTCGTGAAATGCCGGATGACTAAATACAGTCATTTCCTTGATCGCTCGTGAAATGCGGTTTAAAACAAGAAATCCAATCGTGAAATTTATTAGTGTATTCGAATATAAATAAAATCTATTTCGAACTAAGCTACGTATCTTAATTTAACACTCCGACAATTTACAAGTTTTATCGATTTATATAAAGCGATGAAGCTACCTCAAAATATACCGGAAATTTCGATTAGAAATGTCGATAATTCTAGACACTTTTCATTCACGAATCTTCGACGGAAGCGACCGAGACGTAATCGCGTTCAAATCTGATCTATTGTTTGCCAGGTGTAGAATCATGGCAAGATTTTTCGGGCGATTCAAATTCCGATGGCGTCCGATAATTTTCACACTTGGGTCTCGCATAACGAAGTGGAGTCCCCTTCGGCCGGCTTATCAAGGCAAAGGGTCGCGTTGATCCTCTGCCGGCCCGAAACGGGAACTGAGCTGACCCTGGACCGAGGGATTACCGCGTTGCATCCCGTTGCCATGGCTGACAGTCCCGTAGGCGGCAGACTTATCGTTTGCTCCATGGAAAATTTATCATAGACGTTCGCGTGGCTTTGCGCCTCTCTCGCGTCTCTTGCGTTTCTCTCCGTCCGCGGCGAGCGTCTCTCTCTCTCTCTCTCTCTCTCTCTCTCTCTCGTCGCTTCTTTATCCCCGACGTGTACCCGAGCCATTCTTCCCTTCCCAGGGATTCAGGCGACAAAGCTTTGACACAGACAGCGCTCTGTCGTCGAAACAGTTGCCTCTCGGAAGAGGTGGCGCTCCATAATCGAGGCTCGTCGCAGTTTTGAAGCGGCTCGGCGCGGCCGTGAACGCGCTCGGAATCGCGGAGGGAATACGCTTGGTTCGGCTCGCGATCGAGCCGAGTCCTCGAGTACCTCGGCGCGGCTGAAAAGGGAGACTCGCATTCGGAGTCACGTGGTTTTTTTAGTCGCCGCGACACCGAAAGCGACCCGCTAATGCGTCTCGAGAGTTTTACCGCGGCGTTCTTTGAGAATCCGGCGCGACGGCGCGAATCGCGATCCGGCGGAACAATGACGGATAGAACGAGCCCGATACACCGAGGACTATGGGGAAAATGGGGTGAGAACGATTTCCCCTCGAAACTTGCCTCGAAACAAATATCATGGAAATTACAAAGAAACGCGTCGAACTCTCGAGGCAACTCGGCAAAGTGGCGAAAGAGAGAGCGAGAGAGAGAGAGGGAGAGGGAGAGTTTACCGGGAATCTGAAAGTCGAAGGGCTGGGAAAATATCGAACCCGAGACTTTGTCCCAGACCGGTTTTCCTTGGATTTCGCTAGGATCTCGCTAGGATTTCGCTAGGATTTCGCTCGGGGTGGAGGCGAGAATGCCGGGAAAATTAAACGATTCGATGGAGACGCGCGAACGACTCGGTTAATAGAAAATTTATGTTAGTTCTCCGAGCGGAGGACCGGCGAACGAGACCTCCGTGGAGGGGCCGTCAAAACTGGACTTTTTAATCAGCTTATTTGGCAGCGTTTTCATTTGGTTATATAGGAGGTGGAAGCTTGCCGACGATGCACCCGTTTCAGCCCCCGCAGCTAATGACCGCGCCCCGACCGACGGAATTTATCGCTCGTCCTATATTCGCCACGGTGTGCGGCTCGACAGAAAAAGGAACGGAAAAAGGGATTCAAGGTAACCGCGCTCGCAGTGTTCAACGGTCCTGGGGGGCCTCCGGCCCGGTTTTTGGAAAGCTTCCAGGCAAAACTATCGCGATCCCTGCTGCGCGAAACGTTCTCGCGAGACACCGTTTGAGAACGAGTCTTTCGGATTCTGCGAGATAGAAACTCGAACGTTGCGGTTTCATGAGTTTAATGCGATTTCGGTCGAACCGTTGGCTCCGCCGGAAACTTTTCAGCCGTCGTATGGTGGAAAGGAAAAAAAAGTGCCGGGCAGCGTGCATACCGAAATATGAGGGGAAAATTGCAGGAAACGAGAGAAACGTTTCAAAGTAATAGCGATTAAATTTTTGAATTCCCCGGGCTTAGCTTTGACGATGATTTCGTCAAAGGATCACGCTTTTTAAGGACACCGAGAAAGCAAAGGTGGAGCACCCGGGTCCTTAGGAATACAACGATGGAGAAGTGCCGGCGTACTCGTGAATGAAGTACCAAAATATTCTTGAGAACGCGAGAGTGAAGTGGGAGATGGTTCTGAAAAAAATGACGCAGGTGAGAGCGGGCTAATTGCGGTCAGCTAAGCAAGAATTCGAATAAAACAGAAGCTGTGTAGGAAACGAGTTCATTTGTTGCTTTTAATTAAAATGAACAGTTTAAATATTCGTTTATAATCTATTATAATTAAAGCTGATATAATTTTTATGTAAAATACACTTTCAAGAAGAAAAGAAAATCTTTTGTGGTTGTAATTACCCGACTGACGTGGTGGCAATCACGAACGCTGTATGGGGTAATCTCGAATACCGTATGGGGTAATCTCGAACAAGTTGATAATCAAATCTATTCATCGCAGAACTTGCGTAGGTAGCTTCTAGAGGTGGTTTCACTAGCACTGCGGTTTTCATGAGCTCACAAAGTAAATTTATTACATGTGATTCAGTGTTCGCTTGGTGGGTCCTCGCGCGTTTCATTGCGGTAAATACAAGAATATTCAGGGATAAAGGCGCCAAGATCCCCGCGAATGAAGTACCAAAATATCCTTGGGAATCTTAGAATGAATTATGAAGCTTCTCACAAATCCACGGATGATACAGTACAAAGAGCTTAGAAATATGGTGATAAAGGTACCAAGATCCCCGCAAATGAAGTACGAAAATATTCTGGATACTAGAGAGCCGAGGTAAGAATCCGCGAATGATATGCCGAGGTTCTTAGTGATACAAGAATGTAGAACCACGATCCTAAGGAATGCAAAGGTGAAGCACGGCGACATTCTTAGGTACAGAGAAACGAAGTACGGAGATTCTCAAGAATCCAAGAATGATGCGCCGAGGTTCTTAGGAATGCAAAGATGAAGAACGGAGAAGCTCCGCGTCCCCAGGAGTCGCGTATCGGGAAGGGTAGACTAAAAATCTAAACCCACGGAGCTACCTGTTTCATCAGCGACCTCGCAGGCCTGGGAACGCGTTCGATCCGGTGGAGCTCGGTGTACGTATGTATTCGTGTATGCACGTGTACGTGTGCATTAGGCCGGTGCGCGTGTCGGCGCCGCTTAAAATCATCCATTATCTATTCGCGTCGGTCGTACGTCGTCGTGAGTCCAGAACAAGGTGAAGAACCAGTAGAAAGACTGGTCGAACGCGGTATAATTAATGACAAGAAGAGCCAACATCCGACGTCTAACGATATTAATAGCCCCGAGGTATAAGGGCATAACTTCGTTAGTCGCGCAACGACTTCGAAGACTAATGACGAAACTTTTGTCTGGATCTCTGGGCCAAGAGAGAGGTGGAGAGCGAGAGAGAGAGAGAGAGGAGGGAGAGAGAGAGAGAGAGAGGAAAGAAGAGGCAGGTGGTCTTTGGGACCTGGCCCGGGAAACAGCGACCGATTAACAGCGGGTTCGGGGATGTTTGAAGTCGGACAGCGAACGGGTTCGCCGGCGATTTGCCAGTTTGCCGGTGCACTCGTAAAGCCGACCGATCGCGAAAAACACTGCGAAACGTTTTCTATTAACGTCGATATTCGATGGAAGGAGTCGTGCAGCGCGTGCGAGCAGGAGCAGGGGCGCGGCGTATATGGCAGTATCGTATCAGATTTATCGAATCGAGAAATTATTACCGGTTACTATAAAAACGAAAACGAAAACGGGAAAAAATGGCACACGGCAACGGGAAAAATAAAAATCGGAGGAGGAAAGCACGGCAAAGAAACGGGGCGAAATGGTCGAGTAGTTGGGTCGTAATACTCGCAGACCCCTCGCGACAATTATTGGAGTAAAGTCGTCAAATGGCTTTCCTTCGCTCGACCGGTCTCGGTCGGAACGGCGTTCCGACCCTCGGGAGAGAGGAGAAAAATCATTTAGCCCCGCTTCCTGAACACGACGGGGCAGAGACCGAGCCAGAGAAGGACGCCGCGCCATCGGCAGAACGTAATTGGTGGCATCTGTGACCTACTGTTCCGCGAAATTGATTCAAGTCTCGAGCCGGAGAATCGGAGCTAATTGGAACGGGTAACGAATCTGCAGCAGGAAAATCGCTACGATTTTTCTTCTGCGCTGGCGAGCAGTCGGCGCGTAGCTGCTGCTCGTCGCGCTCGATTAACGATTTTTCGATCGCGTCCGATTCGTTCCTGTCTTCGAGAGAGCTCGGGGATCGGGGCCCCGTCTTGGCTCGTTACGTATTCGCCTGAAATTTTCATCGTCGCCTCTTCGACCCGACACGACCACCCGACACGACCACCCCCGATTCGACTCGATTCGACTCGATTCGGCTCGATTCGACTCGAATTCGCGGGTATCGTTCGCAGCCGATCTAATCGGAACGTATCGTTTCGATCAGGTATTACCTGTTAGCAGAGCCGCCGTGATAGCGGGCGGAGGAAGCGTCCGACCACGCCGGGGACGACGGCCGAGGAGAGACGGCTGGCTATTAAATATGCCTCGGAAAATTGGATTTGAAATTCTTATTTTTCCGTGCCGCGTTTCCGCAAGTTTTACCTGCTCGCCGCATTCTCGGCGAATCTCCCGTCTTCCGCGACGTGTTCCACTCCACATCTCCGTCTTTTTCTCACTCTCTCTCCCCCTCTCCCGCGCTTTTTTCCCTTGTCCGTTCGCCGACATGTTTCATCGTGGCCAAAGAAAAGAAACAGCCACCTGCCCGCAGGCTAAATACCTGTGTCAGCATTGTTAAGGTAGCTGCTACGGCTGACCTAATAGTCTTAAATTTTTACGTTATGTACCCGGAGCCCTCGAGGAGCCTTCGGTCCTCCCGCCGCCCTTTCCTGCGACACTTTTCCTCCGTTTCATCTTCTCGCGTTTTCGTTCCTTCACTCCGGCCCCCGTCGCCTTCCTCTGCCACGAGGACCGTGGAACGTTTTAGACGGCGAGCGTCTAATGGAATTCCCCGCGGCTACAAGCAAACGTGCCAACCACGCTTGTGCGCACCACCGCTGTCTGTCTTGCCGCGCGTAACACGCTTTTTCCGCTCCCAGTTTCCGCGTCGAAGATCGAAAATCGGTCGCGCGGAAACCAGGATCGGACATATTTCCCTCGGACGTAATTCCAATGGGTCCTTTATTCCTTTCTCGCTCGTGTTATCTCCCCCCTCTCTCTCTCTCTCTCTCTCGCGATCTCGATCTTACTCTCGCTCTCACGCTTCGCCTTTTTCTTCTTCTGTCCTCCTCCATCTCGCTATTTCCAACTAGAAAGCATCGCTAACGTTTCCCTAACGAAACTCGAAACGAAAAAGTTATCTCGTTACCGTGCCGTAATTAATGAGCGTTAGTCGCCTCTGCTTACACCCGTTTCAACGACTCAAAGAACTCGTTAACGAGCCTCGGTTTATTCCCATCGTATTCGGAGCCCGCCCTAAGTCGATCCACCGCTCGATCCGAGCTTCTTTCCTCTCTGGATTTATCGCTTCGTCGTTTCAACGACCGTCCACAAAACAACTGTAAAGTGGCTTTTATTGTTGTCGCCTTTATTGTTATTAACTACGGTGGCGATTTGGTTACCAAGGTGGAGATACTGGACGATAGACAATTCGTATCCTGGACCTGTTGTATTCGGATGCGATCTTGCGCGAGGTTCGACTAAGTTGGACGCTGCTTTGTGACTAGACACACTAGACTGCTGTAATAATTCTTTCACCTTATTCAAAACCGCTACTATCGCTGCGGCTCGTGACTTATCCGAATATTTTAACCGTCTGGTCACCTAATCCCTTTAATAATACCACATTTTCGTCTTATATTGCAAAGGGTTCAAAATGACTGGTATCCGAATTTTTCATTCACAATTCATGATACTATAAAAATGATGTTGTCAGAAATTTTTATAAAAACTTCATTGTTCAAACATACGTTATAATGAAAATCGTGGGAGGTTTACAGAAATCCAGTTTTGTCACTGTTATCAAAACCAGTAGATCGGAAGCAAGATAGCAAAATCATTTAAACAATTTGAAGATATTATTGCCTTATTAACGACTCATTATATTAATAAACAAAAGAAATAAATGGCTACGCAATTTCCGCATCTTAAGATTAACAAAGACAATACTGATTTTGCATAAACATTCGCAGTAATTAGGAATCGGATCGAAGCGGCGAAGATCGCCGGCGAACAAGAGCCATTTCCATCGAGAGGAGCAGCTGCCAAGGAGGAACGGAGGCCAGTGTTTCAGGCAGAATTATCTGGACACGGGTATCGCCGGGTTATTGGGCGCTCGAGTGCGATTAAAGTTCGAGTTGGGCGCGGTTTCCGGTAATTTGCAGCCGTGGAAAGTGCGCGACGCCGATAAAAATGGAGGACTGCTCTCGCCGGCCGTCCGCGCGTTCCCCGCTGTTCTTTTCTTTCCACCGTGCTGTTACTCGCGCGCCCGTATTACTCGCGCGCGGGAACGAGATCGAAGAGCTGGGAATGAAATTCTGACTTCCCGGCACAGATAGGAGAGCGAGACTGGGGGGCAAAGGCGCGGAGAGGAGAGGGTGCAGATGGGGCGAGCCGGCGGAAATAGAAAGAGAAAGAGAAAGACGGGGGACTCGGTTCGGGTAGACACCCTTAACGCGGAATGTCGCCTGAATTACGGCTCTCCTTATGGCCGGTCCGCGCGCACCGTTTTCAGACAAACGAGCGTAGCAGAGGCCGCGAGCGCGAATTTCTTTGCGAATTCCGGCGGAATTCCGGTGCCAACCGGCGCCACGGGCCTCGACACCCTTCTCTTGCACCCACACGACCCTCGCGTCGTCTTCGCCTAGGTGAAAAGTGGCTGCGAGGAATCCTCGTACTTTTCTGAAATTTCGGTAGATAAGGCGAGCATCGGGCGGCGCAGCCTTCCTTCCGCCTCGTTAATGCCGCTTACACGCCCGATTCTCCTCCCACCGCTCTCCTTTTTCTCCGTTTTTCTCTCTCCCGCCCTCTGTTCCCGGGCCGGTCTCGGCAGTCGTTTAAATCGGGTAATCGGATGACGCTCGCGAATCGCCTACGCGGCGAAACGACTCGTTTAACAAACTAATTGCCGCTCTTCCGGCTCGATACACGGTCTCCTTCGTTCGCCGAGGAAAAAACTGTCGGTCGTACTGCCGCACGAATCTACCGATACAGCCGTGGAAGCCGCGAGAGGCGGAGACGAGCGGAAAGGAGGAGACGAGAGAAGGGACCGGCGGGGTTGGGCGCGGCAGAAATCCATGGAAAACGGGGCAACGACCAGATATCGGATGCCGGAATGAAAGCGGGATGCATCGACGGCAGACAGGGATAGAGGGAGAAAGAGAGAGAGAGAGAGAGAGAGAGGGGGGAGAGAGAGAGAGAGAGAGAGAGAGGGAGGGAGACGCCGAAAAAAGAGAGGAGAGCTGCCTATACCCGGCTCGAGAATGATTTCGTGGGCCAACGCTGAAATATCCACTGTCTGCTCGTTAAGCGATTACAACCGACGCGACGTATCCTTTTTTACCCGGGGCGGAACACAACGGTGCAACGATGCGCGTAACAGATACGAAAGCCATTCACGATAGGTTCGCCGTTGCGGCGAGCATCCACGTTGCCCCGTTTTGTATAGAAATGCCGCCGATACGCTGCTAATACGTCAGGCGAGGCAGCGAACAGACCTGCATCGGACGTTAGTCGAAGCGCGGCTGGCGGAACGATGTCTTGAGGCGTTATTCCGGTTTCGTCGTGCCACCTTATTTTCCCGCGAATTTTTTGTCCCGCCCGCCGATGTTTGCGGAACACGTCTGCCTAAGTGATTTTTCGAAATTGGATGGATTGGAGAAGCTGCGGAGCCTCCGAACGTCTCGAGAAGGCGCGACAAACTTTAAACGCGTTTTTCCCCGGACCAAGTTTCCCGATGCTGTCCCACAGTTTTCTCGGCGAACCGATTGCTTTTCCCTTTATACCGCTCCCGCGTACCATCCGTCGCTATCGTCGTCTCCGCCGGAATCCAGTCAATATTTTCGAAACTTTGACTTCCTTTACCGGCCGGAAGTTCCCCGAACCGCAGGGAGAACTGTTTCCGAAATTTCGGATTTCAAACGACGCGCCATTTGTTTGGAAAGTTTCGCACGGTCTTGGCAGATTTTCAATTTTTACCGACGGCTTCCAGCAGCCGGGAACCAGCAGCCGCGTACCGGAGCTTCTCTATCGTCGCGCTGGGAAAAGAAAGAACCCCGGACGGCTGTCCGACGATAACAGCTCCGTCTGTACAGAGCTAAATTGCTTGTCATACGTGTTCATTTATTAATTGACCACGAATGCTTCGGTTACCGTGGTTCCGGGTCTCCTGAATATTTCATCGGCTCGTCTCACTGTCACAGCGCCATATTCCTGGCCGCGGCGAAACGACGGAAACTCCTTGGAAGACGAAGGAGACGCGACGAGCTGCGACGAGCTGCGACGAGCCGCGCACCTCGCGCTCGCTCCTTTAACTTTCCGAGCGGAGTCCGTCGGTCCGTGGCTTCGTCAGGCCGATTGATTTATTCCGAAATAATGTCGTCGAACCCGTGGCATCCGTCGGACGGGCCAGAAGCGGAGCAGATATCGACCGGGCTTTTTACGAGCGCGCTTCCGAGCGAGCCAATCGTCGCGCAAAGGTTTCGCCGACTTTAATTTCCGAATTGCTCCGGTCCGGTGGTTTTTCGTTTCATTTTATATTCCGCTCGTACCTTATCCTCTTCGGGCACGGTTGCCGACGCGACGTATCGCTACCCGGAGCAGCCCAGCTCCCGGCGCCGAGTTCCGTTGCTTTTCTTTCCACCCCCTCGCCCGGCCGAGGGAAGAACGTCAAGAACGACGGGGGCGAAGGCTCGCGGAGAATTGGTTTCTCGAACGCGAAAGCAAATCGAGAGAAAAGGCGAAGAAGGCGAGCGGAGCTGAACTGTTTTTGCGGCAGCTGGAGAAAAGAAGTTGGCCGACGACGCGGGCGACGCTAGGCGTCTCTTCCGGGCGACCGTTCGTCCGACGATTTTCTGTCCGAGTGGGCGGGCGACGTCGCGGCTATCTCGTCCCGACGCTCTCGTCGAAAATTTTCAATTGCCAGCGACGTTTCTTCTCGCGGCTATCTCGCTCCTCTCTCTTCCCCGCTCTTTCTCGCACCCTCTCTCTCTCTCTCTCTCTCTCTCTCTCGTTTTTTTCTCTCTCGCCTTTCAGGTTCGTCGAGGCTCGTTCAAAGTTTCCCGTTTAACCGGACCATCGAACTCGTTCCAACGATTCGGACTAAGCCCGCTCCGTGCTTCGGGCTCGAGTCGAACGTTATCGCACCCCTTCAATCCACTTCTCAGCACCTCCTCGCCGAGAGGGAGTATCTATCGTGGAAAAGTTGAGGCTCGGCGCGAAACTTCGTAAATTTCAAGCGATCTCGAGAACGCGAGAACCCTTTGAATTTTAATCCCCGCGCGCGCTCTCTCGCCGTCGCCGCCGCCGCCTTCTTTTCCCTCCCGGAAAAATGGTTATAGCTTCAGGGAGAGGGGTCCGTCGACGCCTGGCGTCGACCAGTTGCTCGCGAAAATCCAGCCCGTATAGCGGCGATGCCGGCGCCCCTTCCCGTTATTCAATTTCACATTTTATCGATGCGCGCTCTATTCCCCGTCCCGATTTAGTCTCGTCACTGTACCGACCAATTACCGATTGAAATTCGCGCTGGAGCCGGGCGCGGCCAGTTCGACGTCGACGCGAGGAAACGACGGGATCGGCCTTTTTTGTGCGGAGAGGTCGGCGAATCGTTACTTTCACCGACGACAGATGAACTGAACTTGGGATAATGGGTTGCCTCTCCCTCTCTGTCCGGGCAGCTCCGCGGCTGAACGGCGTCCTCTCGTGTTCCCATCTATCGAGGCAGCCCACGAAAAAAGGGGTTGCTTTTTCACCGGCTAGTTTTTCACTGTAACCATCTCTTTCCAAGTTGTTGGTCTGGAAAGAGGTTTTCGAGTGCGGGGGTTAACGAGCAGTACAAACTGAAATACGCGGGCACACACACCGCCGAGAGTGCTCCGTCTATACGTAACCAGCAACTAGACGGCCACCATCCTCGGTTATTGGTCCATTGATTTTTGCATCGGCTCCGACCAAGCATAGGCTCGTGGAATTGCAAATATCGATACTCGATGACGGCCCCCGCTATCCTCGGATTCCCCGCTCGCCCCTGCTCGCCCAACCTTCGCCGCCGTTACTCGAGCCTCCGACTCAACAAAACCGATAATCCGCCCTCGGAATCTTGCTGCGCCTTCGTCTCATCTTTTGTCTTTGCCCCGTCCGTCGCTGCGTTTTCTTCCGCAATCCGGCACCGGTCGGCTCGCGTCCCCCCTCGACCAGCCGAGAATGGCCTGCGACCACCCTCCGCTGCTCAATGGACTCGGCTACCCCGAAAAGATAGCATTGTTTGCATTCTTGAACGCAACTGTTACTCGTGAGCTGCTTTGTAGTCCTCCCTTGGCGGCGATGGGTCTGCTCGTTGCAGAGATTAATATCGCCGGGCTCCGCAGGGCCGGGGTTTGACTATGTTTGAATTGGACCCTCGATCAACGTCCTACGATTCTCGATTAGTCGGGCAAAACTCAGGCGTGCTGGATGTTTAATCCTTAACGAGACCGCCAATTAATGCCAGCTGTTGTCACGGTGAATGTTGAATATTTCGAAATTAGAAAGCGAAAGTCAATTTACGTTGAAACGATGCGAATTCGATAAAGAGGAATACATGAATTTTTAAGTGATTACATTAACGTGTATTAATGACGATTCGTTTAAACTTGCGCGGGGATTAAAGGTTAAAGGTTAAAGATCGATCAAGCTTTGTTTGGCCGGATTGCTTGAGCCCATGATTCGGTTTGTATCGATTGAACTATGTTGGTGATAGTGGTTGGCCATAGTTTGCAGAAATAAATCGGACACGTTCGAACATGGTTGCAAAAATTAACAATTTTAAAGGACATCTATGTTAATACATAAATTTACTCCAATTATTTTAAACTCACTGAAATTATTAAAGATAGGAAGAAATGATCATTAGACTTATGTTTGTTGCAATTGACGAAGATTCTTTTTACTGTGCTTGAAAATCCGTACTCCACTAATGAACAATTTCTTCGTAACTGGAAAAACAATGAAAGACGATCAACGTTCTCCGACGCTCCGTCCTTGGAAGTATTCGCGAGCACCGATTCGTATATATTTAATTAAGCGTTCGCCGACGTCGGTACGCGTGACGTTCGGAAAGTTTCGTCAGAATTTCCGACGAACCGCTAACGAATGTCTACGGAAACGGTGTGGATAAGGAATCGCTCGATCGCAGAAACGCGGATGATTCGGTCTGGCGGAGACTACGATTGGTTTCCGGGGCTCAGCGCCTTCGCCGGAAGTCACGCCAACTGCTACCAGCACGCCACACATTGGCGTAATGCTCGAACACTTGGTTTAACGAAGTAAGGGTATCTCCTCTATATACGTTCGAGCGATTTCTTAAGAATTACTATATCGTCGTCGAAGTCGCCGTCGTCGTCGTCGATACCATAGCAGCGGGATCGCGTTCGAATCGGTTTCGCTGCTCTTTCTCATTTTTCGTTTAAAATGCAAAAGCAATTTCAACCGACAGAGATTCAATTTCTGAAAGCTTGCGCAAAGTCGGCATCGGGCTCCGCCGAGTTCTTTTCGCCGCTCCTCCGGCGGGTCTTGTTAGAGAGCCGAAAGATTGGACGTGTCATCGATGGAACGAGGGTCGACTTTGGAGATGACGGGATTTTCGGTGGCCGGCCACGACAAACAGTGGCCCCGATCCTTCGTCGCCGCTAATCCATACGACTCTCCTCCCGACTTCCTTGGACGTGGTCTATCTTCGAGCAGCAGGCCGTCCGCTCCGAACGGGCTTTGACCCCTAACCTTCCCCCACCGTCTCGATCTATCTCAAGCTCTGCTACCCTCCGCAGACGCCCGCGGTCATCCATAAATTCGGATGCCACTACCGACACGATTAATTTACTAGGTTACGAGACCAGTTCCGTCGTTTTTCAAACCGCGCATCGGCTCGGGAAACCAATTATTCTTGCCGCTTTTACTTTTATTGGATAAAAGTCCGCGGAATGCCCGTCGTCCTTCCCGGATGGAAATGGTGCAAAAGATTCATCCGAAAATGGGAAAAGTAACCGGCGAACTTTTTACCAATGTATACGCTTTCCAATGCCGGCGCGGCGCCGTCGCCATCCGTCTTGTCGTCGGACGGAGAAAGTGCTCGCCGGGAAAAGATAGAGGGAAGAAGGAAGGGAGCGGGAGAGAAAGAGAGAGAGAGAGAGAGAGGGCGGAAGTTTCGCCGGTCGCCAAAGCGAAAGCATTTCTTTTCTCTCCATCCCTCCGCTTCGCCGACGGTCTCCGAGTTCCAGCTTAGTTAGCGAAACGCAATCTCCTTCATTGTTCCCGGTAATGAGACGAAACGATAAAGTGGCACACTTTGAAAGTTTATCGAGGCTCCGGGGGTGTGCTCTCGACGTCTCTACATTTTTCGTTCCTACGCCCCGGTTGGTTAAACAGAAAACAACCCTCCCCAGGATCCTTCGTCTTTGCCGCTTAACTCACAAAGTCGCGGCCGCTGCCTCTCCACCACCCCCATCCCGCACTCCCCACCCCCCGCGATTTACTGCTAACTAACGTTGGAACACTCGTATACAAACTGCATTCGTCATGCGAGCGATCTCTTAACGACGTTACAACGCTTTCGTAACGACTCTTTCGCGTTAATCCGACCGCCTCGACGACGAACAAACGGATTATTCGTTAACTGTATTTCTTTTTAGAGTCGACCAGGGTTGTTAGCAGCGGAAAAATCAAACATCGGAAAGTGCATCGAATTTTTCCACAAAGGCAGCGCAAGTTCCGTCGATTGACAACGGTTTAATTTCCACGCGTTCGAAACGCTGCACGCGAAACGCGTTTCACGTCGTCGATCCAGCGGAACATTTTGATCAAGAAACATTTTTATTTATTCACAACGTTGTGTAATACCTTTGGGCTTCTTCCGCGGTCTTTTTGTCCAGCTCGATTCTGTCTCAATAGGATGTTCCGTGAAAAGCGAGCTTAAAAATTGACTTTTAAATAAATGAGTCGAAATGAAACCCCGGCTCGGTGAAACGCGGCGAGCGGGTGGATCAAAATTCTGGCTAAAATCGAACGTAATTTCACGTGCCCAGGGAAAAATGCGGCAACCTTCGAACACAATACGATAAGTGGTCGGTGGAAAATCTGTCAAACGAATCGGCGAGAGGAACCGTCACTGAAAGCATTGATTAAATAATTCAGCCGTACTGAAAGCGGCGATTTTCATGACAATGTCGCTGATAGCGGCTAATAGGCTAATGATCATTTTTGCCGTAAAAGGGGTAGGAGGCGAAAAGGAACTCGGTGCTAAACAGGTTCGGATCCCCGGCCGTGCTATGTTCCGCTCGTTGTCTCAGGGCGTTCCCTTTTGTTAATTAATGTTTTCTCTTTTCCGGCTCGGTATTTACCGCGTATCGCGTAACGCGTTTACTTTATTCTCGTGATCCTTAAGCGCCTTAGGTACCGTTCGCGAACGCTTTTCCGGCCGCGACACGCGATAAAGAGGACATTATTATTGCTGGGCGCGTTCGAGGCGATGAAAGGGAGAAAAGAGAGATACAGAGAGATAGAGAGAGAGAGAGAGAGATAGAGAGAGAGAGAGAGAGAGAGAGAGAGCAGAAAAAACGAAAATGGAACGGGGCCGGGTCGGGAAAAAGTATTAGGAGCGACCATCGCGGGAACCAAGCGGGATTTTCTTAAGCGACACGGTTTTTCCGGTGGAAGGTAAACGCCACGAAATAGGGCCGGATATTTTCCGCGGCATCTTTACGCTCGTTCTCTTTTGCCCCCTGTCGCGCGGCTTCCTCTCGAATGGTTCGACGATAAAGCCGTTCCACCTATTAAAAAGTTTAACATCCGAGAGAGCCGACCAGTTAGCCAAGATTGCGCGGGTCAGTCGTAGACGCCCGGCAAAACGTCGTTCGCACGCTCGTTTCCCCTGTTTCCGCAGCCTCGTGGCTCTAATTAAACTCGAAACTGCGACTCTCTTTTACGCCCCGGCATTGTCCAAGAAATCGTCGATCGCGGATTGACCGCGATCCACGTGATTTCCCTTCGCAAAGCCGAGCCGTCTCGGATGTTCGTCGGTAAATGGCCTTTCTCCGGTCGGTTATCCGAAACGTCAGCCTGCCACCGCACGGTTTCCAGCCTCGCGAAGCAATTCGGCGAGTATCTGCGACCTGACAGCACCAGTTGCCACTTCACCGAGACGCTTTCACACCGCGCCCCTAATCACCGAGTTGTTTGCCGCGTCGCGTCGCGTCGCGACGTCTGTGATCCGAGCCAGACCGGCAACGATACAATCGTTTAATGCCTCGGAACGATCGCGGCAACCGCACCGAGATCGAGTCTGCCACAGGATCGATTCTGCGCGGTATTCGCTAAGTATAGGCGTGCAGGACAGTCGCGGTTTACAGGCTCAATCGCTTCCACACGCTTGGACGGAGCACGGGAGAACGCGCGCTCGCCGTAGCCGAGCGAAACTACGCAAACTAGCTTGGGCTCATGCAAGTTTGCCCAAATTCGCCAATATACTTGCCTAAACGTTATGCAAGTTTCGTAAACTATCTACAGTTTAGCACAAAGTGCAGTGTACAACGTTGTTACGTATGGCTACAACTATAACTATCTCAAGGATCAGCCGTCGAAAACATAACGATGTTTCAAGATTCCATTTAGGAGGCGTGGCGGCGTTGCATCGCCCTCAGACCCTCGTATCGAGCGTCCATCCTCGCCCTTCGACCGAATTTCCTCGTCATCGAACGCAGGATGCAACAAAGCGACCGCATTCGTCGGATAAGAGAACCTCCTCGCGATACCTCGATTCGTTCCGATTGGAATGGAGGAAGAGTCGATCGGTGCCGCAGACTTCGAGATCGGAATCGCACCGAATCGTACTCGATTTCAACATCTGGGTACACTCGCTGTTTAGACTTACGTAAATGGGTCCGTGGGGTCGATTTCGATTCGAAGACTGCAAATGTCTCTGCGGGCTTTGTATTTAGAAACAATTGTTTCACGGAAATTAAAAGACTCGTATATCATCGAACACATAAATCTATGCAACTCGATGTAGTTGTCTATTATAGCTAATCGTATCAATATAAATTTTAATTACAATCCAGTATAAATATTAACGTTAATTGTAAATGCGGTTATGCGGTCGCTAATGACCTCGCAATTAATACGACCACGCTAAAATAAATATAATAATAATAATAATATTAAAATATAATAGAATATATACTATACTTTTGATTTATTAATCTGAAAATGCTACGCGTGATCTAGAAATCTACCTCGCGAAAGTGAGTACACTGCAACGATTATTTAAGCAATAGGTAAAGTTTGAGAATTTTTTTTGTAATTACTAAATAAAAGATTCAATCTTTCCCAGAGAATATGACCGCACGTTTCAGCTCTGTTTTTCAATTTCGTAAAATTAAAAATCGACAAACACGACGGGGTTGCTCGTTGTTTCCGAAACCACTTCTGGTAGAACATTGGCTGCTGGCAGTCGCAGTTGGCAAGTACCGGGACGTTTGAATGAGAAAAAATCGTGGCCATTCAGAAACTAGCCGTAAAAGTTGTCATTTTTGTCAGCGCTGGAAATAAAATTTGTCTCCAGCTAGCTCGCAACCGGTGACATTGTCCCGGCTCTTTTGTGCTCATCGTAATGATCGCGGGACGGCGACGAATCGCGATTATCATTATTCTTTCGGACTAAACAAGGGATTCGGAGGAGGTTAACGAGGACAGTAGTGACAAGAGAGTGGCAGGAAAGCGTCCGAACGTTTCCAGAGCAGCGTCTGACCTTTTCCATCGACGGCCGACAACCAGAAATATGGAAATTTTTAATGGAATTACCGCGGAGGAGATCCGAGTTCGGTGCCGCGGCACCCAGACAGGGAGGTTTCGGGTATTTCCAGACGCAGGAATCGTCGCCCTCGTTCCGGCTCGTATTTAATTTTCCTCACGACCGGCTAACGACGAAGACGCCGGGATTAGGTCTAAGGAATCGAGCGATAATCCGACCTGGACGGAACGTTCCACTCGGGACGCACGATAAAGCCGGCCCCGTCTTTAAGTGGAAACGTTCGTTCAACGTCAGACGAGACACGTACCGGAGCACCGGTGTCAGGGCGGAGCGTAAGAGGGTGAATAATCATTTTCCGTCGTAACGAGGGAGATCTAGTCGTAACCGACCCTGCTTGCCGCTTCGCCCGAGAGCTCGTCGGTCCTCTCTGACGTCGTCGACGACCCCGACCCGTCGCGTACCGTCGCGTCGCGTCGTCCGACCCGACATCCTCGCGATCCCGTTCGATTCCCAGGGAGAAACTTTCCGAAAGCTCTCAGCCGACGAATTCGTTCGCTTGGGGACAAGGCCTTTCTTCAACGGGAATCAATGGACACCCTTCGAGTACGTGCACGTTAATTCTTGACTCGCTGCCAGTGAGTCGTTAGCCGGAAAAGCCCGAGAGAAGTCGGCGCACGTTGTCCCTGTCGCGTCATATTATTGTTACAGCGCAGTCGAGCGCGTTCCCACTTTATTTCTATGAAATCCCCGTTGACCCTTTTAGCACCCCGACCTCTCGCAGACCTTATCTGGAATTAGTGCCCCCATCGATTTTCCTAGATTGTTCGTCCCATTCGGCGCACAGTGGGCTATTTCGCTTGCTGAAATTATTTTTCTCGCTCGACGCGACTGACATGTAAATCACAGGCGAATGAAAATAATTATCAGATGGAAATTATTAATAAAATATTAGGATTATCATTTTTAATATTTAACGGGTCGAAAATCCATTTATTTATTTATGATACTTTAACATACTGAGAAGAATTTTGAACGTTAAAGAGTTAATATTATTATTATTTGCATCGTATGGAGCCGTCGTTTAAATGTATGATCATTTAAAATATGTAAAGGAAGCTGAATACGGTCAAAAACAATTTCAAGATCATGGAAATCTATGTGGAACTATAAAGAAGTATTAAAAACTATTAAACTAGTACTACAGCTGAGACAATGAAAATTTATCGTCTTACCCGATATTCGAAAAATCGTATTCTGGCCAGCTTTTTGGCCTTAATACTGCAATGTGCGGTGCACCGATTCGCTCGACGGCAGCTAAAGTTTCGTTGGAACACGCGGTGTAGTTGAAATAAAATTGTGATCACCGTGCGAATTAAATTTGATTACTCCACTATGGATGCGCATCCCCGATACTGTTTCAGTGTCTTGTTCGAAACAATTTGTACCGGTTCCGCTGCACTAAATTGCTGCAATATTTCCAGCGTTTTAAAATCGTTACAACTGTTGGAAACTTATTGCATTTAAAAGTATAATGCGAACAAACCGACTTTGGGGAAGTCGACGTAATTAATTCGTCGGAGGTTGCGAAAAGTTTACACTAATTAGCACGACCAGCAAAGTGAACGGCACGTCTGGAAAAATTCCGGGTCTTTTGAAGCACACCGTGTACACAAAATTTAATAACAAATAAATTAAAACGCATAGTTCAGCGGAAGATTTTATATTTCACCTCGTTGAAATCTGGATCTCCCATGTCAAAGATGAGTCGTGATTACAAGAACAATATGAGTACATCTCGTTTCGTATCGCTTCGTCAGAGATGAATTGTCAATGACTTTTATTTGATGCATAGAGTTTTACATGGCACAGTGAGCAATTCTACTGTTACCAAATTAATTGATTTGAACAATCAGCTATCATTCGCGTGTCACGATTGATCGATCCTTTGAAAATATTCTCACTTCGTCTAGTACTTATACGATTATATGAATCGATTTAAAAGTCAGCTGTGCGACGATATCATTTGGTCCTTCGGTGCCGGATAAATAAATGAATAAAGTCGGTGGACTCGACTAATTTGCTACATTTGCCGCGTGACGATAGAATGTAAAAAGGCAGCGGACGTAGTGCTTTCGGTAACAATCCAGTCATTAGCAGAGGACGCGAATAGAACTTTTGCTGTTAGCCGATATAACGAAGCAATTTCGATCTGGAGGGTCTTTAAACGCGGACCGTGGACCGGAAGCGAGCGTGTGGTACGTAGCCGTGGGCTCATTGAATCGCCAAGAGCAAATGGGCGACGTTTCCAGGAGATTCAACGCCTTACGAGCGAGCGAGGTCGTTTACGGAAGCTCGGAAGGACCGGAGCTCGAGTAATCGTGATCGAATCGGCGCATTAGAAACGGTGGTGACGCGAGCAGCTCCCGTAATTAAAACCCGACGACTCGGAGAGACATCGACGACGACGACGACGGCGAGGAAGAAGCGATTCCGCGATTCAACCGATGAAAATCACGGATCAGCAGCGGCAAATGTGACGCGTTGCAGCGCGGTGCAGCCAATCGAACGAAACGGAGCGTTCACGTAATTGGGGGTCTCGCGTCACCGATTATCCTCTGTAAAAGGTCGATAAATGTAAATCCTAGCGGCCATTAGCCGTCGATGGCGCCGATATACGTTCTCGAATAATCATAACGTTCGACAATTAACGCGGCAGGTCGTTCGGTCGATCGCGGATCCGCGAAATATCGGCCCGAGCGTATTTATTTAAACTGCGTGCGACGCGACGCGACGATTAGAGGACTTTGATGTCGGGCCGCAGCGGCCATCGCGTCGCGAATCGATTAGATATGCGAGCAGCGATACCTCGCGGAAGAATGAATCGAAAGCACGGAATAAAGTTTTCCCGTGCGAGACCTCGTTCTCCGGGAAAATTAGTTTGAAAACTGAGCGAGCGGTTAACGCGTCTGATCATGACTGACCGTTTCCACTTGCCGCGGACTGGGCGAGTTTCCAACTCGTTTTTCTCGAAAATGGAGCCTTCCATGCGAAAATTTCATTCTACGTTTTCGACACAGTTTCTCACGGAGAATCCCTTCCGCCCGGTTACCCTTTGATCGCCGGGACACCTGTACTATAATTCGCGGACCCTAGTCAGCGTTAAACGGAATATAAGAGATCAAGCCGGTCCGCCGCGGCGGCCTTGATTTCTCTGTCCCTTTCTCTGTCCCCTCTTTTCTGCTCGGCAATTTTATTAGACAGATTTTTCCAGATTCTCCGGCCGCCCGTTCCCTTTTCAAAAGGGACACCGGGACTGAAGGCTCCGCGGCAGACAAGCTTCGGCAGCCAATATCTTGGAGTGCGACTTAGCGCTGATCCCTCCTTTATATCCACTGAATTTAAATAATGGAGGCTGTGCTAATTCGACGTCAGCGGTGGCCAACCATGCGATAGCTCGGCAGTCTGGCGAAAAAACCTCGTTCCGGATTAAGATTTCGCGGAGAGTAGCCGGTCCCGGATTAACTAACCGACTTATCTAACAAATAAAGACTCCACGGCGACGGCTGGGAACGGAGAAAAGTTTCGCACAGTTGCTCGCTCGCCGTCTGCTCCCGTACGCGCGAAATTCCCCTCGAAAAATCTATTCTCATTATCGAAAAGTTTTGGGCGGCCGCCGCGGCGCCGCCTCGCAGCTAATTCACGGCTGCCCGTTCCGCGTGGCACCCCTCGCGCAGGTTCGCCGTGGAATAACAGGAAGCTCGGAAAATGGTCGGCGAGGCTCGCAACGGATACAGAACAGATGGCGGCTTGATCCAACTGCTGTAACTCGTTATACGCTGCGGTCATACCACCGTGATTACCTGCACGAGCGAACTCGGACTTCTCGCTGAGTTTCCCATTATCGCGAGCGAGCCCGTGTAACCCTGAACTTTAATCGGGAACCTATCGTTCCCAGGCTTTTTATTAACTGGAACTTCCGGGCGCCGCCGGGGCATTTCGATTAAAATTCGCCTCGGACCGTGAAACGCCGCGGCGCGATGCGGCGGCGGCGTCGCGACGTCTGGATCTTCCGGATCTCGCGCGTCTCTGGCAAACTCTGATAAACTGAACGGATTCGCCGCTACATTTGCATAGCGTCTACCTATCTATTAAGAGCTCCGACTACGATTTATCGAGCCACGGAAGAGAGAGAGAGAGAGAGAGAGAGAGAGAGAGAGAGAGAGAGAGAGAGAGACGGGCAGGAGGGAAACCGAGGATCTATTTGCGGATACTTCGGGAACGAGCAGGAGACTCTGAAGATGGCGGATGGAAGCGATGGCCGGACTAAAAAAGTAACGAAGTCCAAAATGTTTTTCCCCTGCCGGACCGTCGAGTGCTCAATATCTATGCTAATCCGGTCTACCGCTTCTTCGCCTGGTTCCCGCTACACTCTTCTCAGCGTCACTCGTATCTCTTATCTTTTCTTCCCCGGTTCTTCCGCCGTTCCTTCGGGACGTAGTTAAGCGGACGGGCCACCGACGCCCGAAAATATGGCGCTGGATCGCTGCCGGTATTTTTCTGAACGCCGAAATCGCGTCATTTTTTCGTGCGCTAGACGTGTTGGAAATAAACCGACGTGTGCCGGTATTAATTCGAGACGAGACGAGACGCGTACGGACTCTCTCTCTCTGTCTGTCTCTTGTTCTCGTCATTTCCAACGAAACGACAATACGTTGCGCATTACTGTTTGCTGTAACAACCCGGTCTTCTTTTCTTCGTAAACGTTTGCTTTTCACCGGCGGATATTATTACTCGGCTTCCGTAAACGTTTATGTATCGGCGAATTACAGACGGTGTATCCCGGCCCGATGGATCCTCTCGCCCGAAGACGGGTTTTTCTTGGCCCGCGTACGCGGAACGAGAAAATTGAAACCACGGTTTACTCGCGCGAACACGCGACCGATCTTCTCGCGATCCTCTCGCGATCCTCTCACCTCCTCCTCGGTCTCCGGAAAAACTTTTAATAACCGCGATCTCTCGCGAGGCCGATGCCTGCGAATTGCTGCGAAGTCGTCCTTCGTATATATACACAACACGACGAAACTATATAACATATGTATACTGTAATATATAATACTATATAACTATGAATTTCTAGCGACGTGCGTAAATCGAAATGGACGAAGTTTTTTTGTACGAATATGCACGAAGTATCTTTTTACTTAAACAGGCAAATATAGTATAATATATGATATATAATATAATATGTAAATATAAAATAATATATATAACATATATGACTATAAAGGTTGAATTTCCTCCCTTGAGTGATTAGGGTGAAAGTAAGAGATGGACGAGAGACGAACAAGAATGGTTACAGTTTATAACAATTCCTTTAAATTCCTCCATTGTATATACGTTCATTGGGCTTGCACCCATTATTCCAATAATTGATAAATAAATGAATGAACATATCGGCAAATGCAATCTGCCCTACATCTCGTAATCCTCGTGCGAAACAATTTCTATGATCGTGTGCAGTTACCTTCCACGTTGGATAGCAGATGGTTTAATCGACCTTAATTAATAAATCATGACTTTATCATCGATTGTTTCAAAGTGGTCGGTGCGTAGAGATACTTTGCAATTGCGACACTGATAAATTGTTCCTCCTCTTTGCTATCGTGATAAATTGAACTATTTTTCCCTCCTTCGCTCTAGAGATAGAGAGGGAGATAGTTGTTTCAATCCGAGAAACTATGACCAAATTTCTCGCCTCTTCTCAACCAATTACAGAGTGATCAAAACTTTAACCTTCACCCCTTCGTGGCGCCAATAAGGCACTATTTTCAAGTTTCAGAGTATATTCTCCTGCTATTCTTAGGAAAAATTTATTTCAGATTTTTCTCCTTTCATTTTTTATTATTATATTTTTTATTATCTTTGTTACTATTATTTTATTATCATTTATTTTATTATTATTTCTTATTTTATTAGCATCAATGAAAAAAGGCATGATGCATATTTGTTACGAAAAGGGTGCTTCGTTCGAACGTACCACACACGAATTTCCTGAATCTCTTTCAAAAGAGATCTAATAACTCGAAATGGTATCAATAGCTTTCCCGCACACAGTGCGTAAAGTTGGCAAAAATGGGGGTTAATTAAAAACGTTTTCCGCCGCCCATAATTGGAACAGGCAGCGTGGACTCGTATCAGCGTAGTGCTCTCAAAAAATATCTAACCCCAGCATCCCAATTTTACGAGCAGATTTCACGGATTTCGCTCCGCATTAGTTCTAACCTAATCTTCTATTCACCGTTCGCGTTATCAGCGTCAACAGTACAATGGAAGGCTGATTAAAGCCCGGCGCCGCATCGGCCGCGCTATATCGAAAGCCAGAAACCGTTGCGAGCGTCGCTACAATTATCCGCGCGCTTTCGACTGCGTTGCCGCCGCGAATCGAAACGTCGAAGCGCGATACGGAAGCGATGGTCCGTCAAAAGAACGGATAGCAGCACGGGGAAGAAAGAAAGGGCCAGCCTTTACCTCGGGGCGAGTCGACAGTTTTCCTCTTCGAGCAGTTTCCCTTTTTTCGGTGATTCCTGCAGGACAAGGGACGCACGGTCCTCTCGGTCCGTACAATTTACGACGT
This sequence comes from Augochlorella aurata, assembly GCA_028455555.1. Lineage (NCBI taxonomy): Eukaryota > Metazoa > Arthropoda > Insecta > Hymenoptera > Halictidae > Augochlorella > Augochlorella aurata. Next base: position 8,886,767 of record CM052154.1, on the reverse strand, counting down.
TTGCACAGCGGCAGGACGAGAGATCCCGTCTGCCGTCTGGCCTGCGCGAATCCTGTGCAAGTATGCACAGCGGCAAAAAACAACCGGGCCGAGGGCGCAGCGTTTCCGCCGGAAACGAGCTACAATTCGCAAGACTAATTTTGATCGAGAATTACAAACGACGATTGCCCCGGCCCTCTCATTTTTCCTTTTTTTGCCGCGCCGAGCTCTCGCTCGGCGATTTTCGAAAAGCGGCCGGGTCACGCGCGCTCGGGATTTCCGGTATTAATCGCGAGCGCAATTGCTCCGGCCGGTTTTCGCTCGCACATTCGACCGAGGGCGGTCCTTCTCGTTCTTCCGCAACGCGGAGCGAGACCAATCATTAGCGCGAATGCCCCGCAAATCATTAATACGATTACCCCGTAGGATAACAGTGCGTGAAACGTATCGCCGGGCCGAGCCGAGCCGGTCGGGCCGACGGGCAACATGGGAACTCGACGAAGGGAATAAACACTAATGAGATTTTTTGGCCGATCGCGTATCGACGCAGTCGAATCGATGTCAAAAACGCGGAGAGCGGCTCGCCGGGGCTTTGCTTCCGAGGAAACAAATGGATTCCTCCGGCGGAGGAGGCTAATCGATAACAACCTTCCCCTTGCTCGTTCAATTTAAACGTTTCACGGACTCCGCAAGATGAAAACTCCGATACCGAGAGCGCCGCGATTGTCTTTGAGCGCTCGCGAAACGATTGGTACACTTCCCGCGGTAAACTGTGTCGCGGGAACCGGCTACAAACGGAAACGATTCCGCCGAGGAGCATTAAGTCCTCGGAAGTCTAAAAATTGCCTATCGGGAAACGCGATTTAGCGGGGCCACGGAAATTTATACGGCCGCGCGAATTACGTCTTTAATTTGAAACGTTGCGGTGGATCCGCGCCGAGGAGAGCGCGTCCGCGGCGAGACCAGGGCCCCGAGATCGCGGGAGCATAACTGGGAAATAATTCAACCGCGTGCGCACCGTCTACAATGTGTTTAATATTATTGCACTCTGTGGGCACCTACGGCGCGTCCGTTTCTGCTGGATGTTGTGCAAGCGGCCCGTGTGCACGTCGTTGAATTATTTTCTAATTTTACCGACACAGCCACGGAACCTCAATCTTGCCGCAGATATCGTACCCGTTCCGACAAGTCCGGCGCAACATACATATTTCATCCGTTAAATGCAAATGCGAGCGTTCGACTGCTTCCATAAGTCACAGGTTGTCACTCGACCGGGCTCTAGCTGCGACTGTACAGCCCGTACGTAACGAATTAAAAGTATATCAATCATCCGCGGCGGCCGCGGTGAACACATAGAACGGATTCGAATGGCTTATAAGCATAATCGCGTTGTCGATAATTACATTCCGAAGCGTTCGTTTGTAGACGGATGCAGTCTGCCGGTCAAAGAATCGCCGCGCGCGGCTATCGCTCGCGCTAATCAATTACCGACTGTCAACGATACAATTATCCGTCGTACACGATGAAGCCTCGGAATCGTTGGTTAATGTAACCGAGCTACGACCTTACGAAAATCGCTGTTAATTATCGCGAGAGCGAGAGAGGACGCGGAACCCATCAGGAATCGACGAACGTTGTTTCGGGACGGGTATTCGCGAAATTTAACGATGCACTTTACGTACAAGCCAGATCCCGTTTCGAAGTAATTCCGCTGGCTGGCGGTCCGATTAACGTTTTAATCCGATTACCAAAGTTTACTCGAACTCCGCGCGCAAAAGGACCGCTCCCCCCTTAGCGAGAAGAAAACGTCGAGATTCGGTAATACGAGAGAAATTTTCCGTCGAGACGTCTGGATTTCCACCTTTACCGGCGCGAGTCTCGGTGTCTCGGCTAATTAATCCGCTAAATTAGTAGGTCGCCGGAGGGGGCGACGGGGCGGAGAGGGGGGCGGGGCCGAGTGTAGTCAGCGGAGCGTGGAAACCACGAGTACCGAAAAGGCCGTCCCCGTTGTCGGCGCACACGGGCTTGTACCGGCGAGACACTGTCTTCGTCCCGAATATCCGCGGCTCTAAGCCAAATCGCCATGAGCCCCGTGTTTTCGAGGCATCGCGATTTAACGCGACGGCACGTCAGTGGCCGGGAGATTACGCTGCATTACCTGCACACTCTCCTTTCGAAAATAATAATCCTCTCTCTCCCGTGCTCTCTCGAGCCGCTTCCGCCGGGCCAGCGGCCGATTCCTCGGAAAGTCTGTCCCGAGAACGCGGAGAACCTCGAGAACAGAAACTCGCGAACGGGTTACCGTCGAACGCAGTCGAACAACATTGTCAACTGTATCGTTGTCAGCCTTCTCGCCTTGACTCCATTAATTTGCGTCGGAGTGATTACAGTCGTCGCGACTGTATTCCAACGTGCTCCGATATCAACGCTCGAAGCTCGACAAAATACTGAGGACTCGACTTAACCGGTTAGCTGCGCTTGACGAGTTTACTCGTTGCGGATAAGTGGCAGTATTCTGTGACACGAGGGTGTATTCGTCGCGTGTAAAAAGTAGCGGTCATTGGCTGTTGAAATTGTAATTTAAACTGTTGCAATGCGTCACGATCGGAACGAAAGACGTGGAAAGGTATGCAGGGAGGTATCTGGGAAAATCTGACCGTCGGACTACCGCGAGTATTTAATAATTTCGTGAAATATTTCATAATTTTCATGAATTTATTACGACATTTTTCAATCTATGACACATTGTCCGCTTCAAATTACTGAACCAGTCGAAAACGCTGGTTTCTGTCTTTTCATTTTACAATTCCTGACGGTATAAAAATGCTTTTGCTGCACATTTTCACGCGGACTTCTTCATTGAAGCACATATTATAATTAAAATCGTAGGAAGTAAAAATGAATCCAATGTTGTCATTGTTATAAAACAGTATACATTAGTCACGTTTAGGTTACGGTGGTTTTAATGTTGATAGAATTAATAAATGTTTGTCTTACGCGAGTATGTAGCAATGAAATAAAATTATGTAACTTTTAACCAGTTAGCTGTGTTTGACGAGTATACTCGTCATCGCTTGATTCCCGCGGCGCATACAGGTGCGTGCTCTGAAAAGGGTCGCCACAGCTAACTGGTTAATGTGGTCGCTCCTGTAAAACCTTGGACATCCAAGCTGACTGCAGTTCGGTTTTCAATTAAATTAACTGGACCACTGTTTTAAATTGCTCCCAATTATCTCTGTCATAAATGCATAAAATCCGCAGTCTAATTATCATCATTATTCATTAAGGAGAATTATTATCGCGGTATAAATAGTCTAATAGACAAAGTATGAAATCGAACATAAGACAATGATAATTATGCCCGCCATACGGAATAATCGCAAAAATCGGTGCAGATATTCTCGATCTGTTTACAGATGTTTCACCGCATCTGCTCACTGATTCGCAAGATTAATTTTTATTTTATAACAGAGAAAAGCACGCTTCCACCGTGGAAATGCTGCTTTAAATGCTGGTCGGCGCGTAGCAATCGCTAAATCAAGCACCGCGAGTCAGAAGCGGTGTGCCCAGGAATTTTTGGGCAGACTCGTTCGTTTCGCGTTTCACCAGCGGGAATGTTCCGCAAGGATGAAAGGGAATGGCTGGCAGGCCGAAAATGCGTAACCGAAAGTAACGCACCGGTGTTTTCTATGGGCAAGCCGGGGTTTCGTGTTCGGCCCTGCGATTCCGTTTAATGTCGAGCGCACCCGCATCAAACGTAATAACGTCTTGTAATGGAGTACAGCGTTGTTTCCGTCGCTTCCGGACACGTTCCTGGTGGATGGGTCGAGCCAGGAATAGAGAAATAGAGAAAGAGAGAGATAGAGAGAGAGGAAGGGAGGAAGGGCGCCGGTAAAACGTCGGTACAATAACCGGATAGAGAGGAGACGGTGCGCCTCTAGGCGGTACACCGAGAGCTTAGGCTTGCCTAACCCCGATTTCGTGGCACTGTGTACGTGTGGTGACGTCACGTGCGTTCAACACCCTCGCGTGGTGGTCATCGATCTACCACCACCACCCCTTACACACCCTCGGACGACGAAGGCGTAACACGAGCCACCGAGCATCCATTCCGAGCGCACCGGAATGGATACGCTACACTCTCTACACTCTCTAGCTTCCCTTTCGATCCGTTATAAAAATCTCGACCCGATCCGTTTCGTTTCGTTTCCGTCATCCGCGTACCCCGCAGTTAGCCTTTCAGAACCATACGTGACAAACATTCCAGAACCGCTCCCGCTCGCTCCAGGAATATTCCAGCTCCCGTCACTTCTTTGACAATTCGGACTGCGATTCGTATTTAAACGCTCTTTCATGCAACTGCCCTGTCGCGTAGTTTCATCGGGTCTTCATTCTTTCAATAGCTCCGCATTCCTCCGCGTTTGAGCTGACACATTTCTTGCTCCCCCTGTACAAATTTTATGTCCGGGTTGATCAATCAATTATTCCGCTAACACGTCCGCCGCGCGAACTTTAATTAGAATCCATGTTTGTTGGACGCGTTGCTTTGTCTTCGCACAGTTTGCCAAAATACCGAGTTGACCTGCGATATTGATAAATAAAATACGAGTATTAATTGAGGAGACTAAAGAAGATGTTCTCTATAGATATTCTATAAAATTGTATAGGTTTAATTTAGAGTTGACCTGCGATTTTGATAAATGAAATACGAGTATTAATTGAGGAGACTAAAGAAGATGTTCTCTATAAATATTCTATAAAATTGTATAGGTTTAATTTAGAGTTGACCTGCGATTTTGATAAATAAAATAAGAGTATTAATTGAGGAGACTAAAGAAGATGTTCTCTATAGATATTCTATAAAATTATATAGGTTCAATTTAAAATTTGGTTGAATTTATTACTTTCACAGATTAGTTTTAAATTTTAGTGTTTTAAATTTTAATTTAAAATTGATACCAGGTTTTTGGATCGAAATACATTTTCCATTATTTATATACGACCTTCTTCTTTCAAGCATATATTATAATAAACATCGTAGGAAGTCTAAAGAAATCCGATCTTGTCGTTGTCATGAAATAAAATACATTAATCACGTTCAGGAAATAATAGTCCTACTGTTAAGTGCATCGAGCCCTTTCGATGCCCGCGACTTCAACTTTACGGAGTGTCTAAAGCAGATTCCGTCCTCTCGCGGAGCGCTGTCTCGCAACCCCATCGCCGTGCCGCTGTCCTAGAAAGAGTCGTTAACAAGGGACTGCAGCTAATACCGTAATTCGGGAACGAGGGAACGCAGCGCTTGATACACGTTACGGAGGAAAAAAGGAAACATTTTACGCTCGCGATCCGGAGCCGTGTACCTCGATTCTCTTCGGTGCTTCGCCGGGAAGAGTACTTCCACTTTCGCGCGAAACTTTCTTCTTTCGTTTCTGTCTCGGAACTTGGTCGAACTCGTGGAACAACGTTACACGAACATCCGGGGAAAAAGTTCTCTCGCAACACCGATCGTCTCACTCTCTCTCTCTATCGCGGGGGCGCGCGCGCGCGCGTGTTCGCCGTGTTCCACACTCGATCGCGCGCGTGGCTGCGAACACCGTGCACGGGAATTGAGATAAACACACGGACGTGTCTGGCCCGGAACTCGCGAGTAACCGCTCTCGACCGTTGATTACGGGTATCGGCGCGGTTTTGTTTCCATCCTACGTTCCGGCGCGGATGCCGTGTTCCCAGCGACCCCGGCTCGTATTTTTCGATCTTTCCGCGGCAGAGACACGGGCCAGCGTTTGACCAGCAACAACCAACAACCACGGAGTCCTCCGAAAACGAACGAACGAACTCCCTCGAGCGAGATGCCGCCGCTTATCCCGGCCACGGAGGACGAACGATCCCGCGATTGGATCGATCCGGGACCCCTCTATCCCTGATTTCACTCGCTTCCACGTGGATCGAAGTGAACTTACATTCGTTCCGCGAGCACGTAGCCCAGTTATTTCATCGATGTAAAGAATTCGCCGGTAGTTCGCCGTTGCGGATCCAGCGATCTGGATACTTTACCGATACGAGACGCCGCCATGAATTCTCAAAGAGGTTCGAGAAACGCACACGACCCCGCAGCCCCGGGGATCTCGTCTCGAGTGGCCCGGGATGCCTTTCGAAAAAATTAAAAAGGGAAACGTCCGGTCGTGAGCCACGGCCCCGAGTCCGGACACGAAAGTTCGATTAATCGAGGGGATGCGGGAGCCGTGTTTCCCTCCCATCGTTCCCGGCGCCGGCCAATTCGGGTCGTGTTTTCTTATTTGCAATAACGGAGTCTGCGGCGAGCCTGCCGGTATCGGCGAGCTCGCCGTCTAAACACCTTCTAACCGGCGCCGGGGAGCATGTGTTCGGGAATTTGGCACCGTTCTTCGACTCGTTGCGAGCATAGCCGCCGAAACTCTCTGCTATACGCAACCCACGAACATAGACCGGGGCGAGAACGTTGCGTAATACTCGCGCGATTATACGGTAACGTTCCCCGAATATCGCGGCAATTCGAACACATTGTCAGAAGTTCGCTACCCGGCTCGTGCTAATTGAATTTTCGTGTCGAATTTCCTCCGGTTCGCGGACAATCGATTCCGTCGCTGAAATAACGAGTCCCTTTTCCATCTTGGAGAGCGTGCTCCGCGCTTCCGGTTTGAGCGATCGCGCGGCGAACACCGGGAGAGGAAAACGATGATCCCAAGATGGATCTAACGACATGCAAAATGGCGTGATAGAGCGCAAGAGAGCTGCCTCGAGCTGCGAAAGAACACCCTGCGAAACGTCTGCACCGCGTCGTTCGTAAGTCGAAGAAAGCGAGGTTTGCAACCGCTGCGCTGCGCAGGCAATTGTTTTACGAGCTGGTAAACCGCTTCCAAGATGATTGCAGCTCGTTCACGCGATGCGGCTTTTGGCGGGTTTTTAGAAATGTATACTTCATTATTTCTAATACATTACATTTTGAAAATAAGCTATCGTGGCGAGTGATTTCACTGTTACGAAAATTGCGGTGTTTTTATTTCCTAGTTGCTCCAGCTTAGATAATTATTGCCTAGATCTCATAATTAAATAATAAATAACCAAATACCTAAATTCACCCCTTCAGTGGTAAGGTTTTGAGAAATAGGAAAACTAGCTACCAACAGCTGGAATTAATCAAATAAATCTAACATACTCACGTGTTAGAAAATAAGTTAATATCTTTTCAGAAGGAATAACTTTTTCAACACCGGCTTCGGTTATTATCGGTTCGGTGAAACGATCGAATCGCTCGAAAAACCGTCTATCGTGTGAGCGAGCTGTTAACAAAGCCGGATAACAGCCGTTTGATGGTGTTGCCCGCGGCAACAGAGTTCCAGGTACAAATCTTTAGCCGTATAACGAGACAAAGTGCATGCCGGACGAGTCTCGTCTGGTCTCGTTTGCGTAGGTCGTGTCGCGTGCATCGAATACCTCGGGGAGAGAAAGAAAAACGTTCGGCGGAGGATGCGACGATAGAAGAGGAGGAGGAGGAAGAAGAAAGGTCGAGATAGATAGAGATAAATAGAAGGGAGGAGGGAAACGAGCCAAACAAACTGCCCAGAAGGAGTCTAAAGAACCGTTCGAGATTAAGAATCGACGGCAACTCGTTCGTAATCGCATCTGGGCTTTCGCGATCGATTTACGTCGAATCTCCGGGAAGGTTCCATGGCTTACCCAAAGATTTATCCCGTGGGAAATCAGTTAGTTTCGTTCGTTTGAACGAAACTCGTGGCGATCGAGGAAGCTGAGCGAGCCGGTGCGAGTCGGAGCGAGTCGGAGCGAGTCGGAGCGAGGCGGAGCGAGGCGGACCGAGGCGGAGCGAGGTCGGGCCTCTCGAACAGCCCCGAATAATCGGTCACCGAACCGTTAAGGTCGATAGCCGATGGTCTACGAAATTTATGTGCACACTTTTCCCCCTCGGAGGCCCCGGGGGAACGAAAGCGGGGGGACCCTAGTTCTCATTCGTCCCCATCCTGGCCGGGCTCCTTATAAATTCTTATCATTTTAAGGCCGGAATCCCCGCGCAGCTCGCAATCTCTTTACGGCGCGACGCTCCCGTACAGGAATTCTATTATAAAATGGAGGCGAACGGACCGTGTATGCATATGTCGCATACAACGATCCGGCGGATCGCCGGTCTCTGCGGCGTGCACGCGCGCAAGAAGCAACAGCTCTAATCAAAACCGAAGCGGAACAACGCACTCGGCGCAGCTCGCGAAAATTATTATGTAGCCGGTCCCGTATCGTTGTTTAAATAATTCATCGGATGTCCCGCGCGCGCGTTTACCAGCCAGAAATTTCATGCGGCGTTACATTATGCAGATATTCCAATATTCGCGCTGATATTTCGATACGCGGCGGTATCGCGTGAAACAATCTCGGGAATCATCAATACCTTATGAGCCAGACAGAGACTAGGAGAAATAACACGAAGAGAAAAAGGGGGAGAGAGGGAGAGAGAGCAAACGTAACACAGAAAGGGATAAAAGAAAGCCATTCGCCGCGGCATTGTTTCGTCATATGTGTCGGGAGCGTGTACGCAGTGTATGTACGTATATCGGATAATGTGTGTACGGGCATGTATCGGATGAGACATGCAACGCTATGTACGCAATCATATCGACCTGCATGCCGAATGCACGCGACCCGACATGCTCGCACAACAAAATGTTCCTACGCCCGTGTACCGTTACATGCCGCAACAATTTTGTTTTCCCCGTGCCGTGGATGCCTATGATTCCGCTGCCGAGCCACGGTTTTTTAAATTTCGGGGATGCGGATCGCGTGTGCCGCCTCCGCGCCGCGATCCGCCGGGCATAAAAAATGGGAATTCCATGCACCGGACGGGGGCGAGAGCGAAACGGAGAGAAAAATAGAGGAGAGGAGAGAGAGAGAGAGAGAGAGAGAGAGAAAGAGAGAAAGAGAGACGACGAAAAAGAGTTCGTCTAAAAGCTCTTCCCTAGTATCGGCCACGCTGGCGCGCAAAAGTTCGCGAAGTAATCAGAAACATGGAAAGAGACCGCTCGGCGTTACGCTCGCGTTTATGCGAGTTTGAAACTCCACCCCCGTCGTCGTCCTTCCAGAGCCACCCTTCCGTTGTGCCGTGGAAGAAAACGAAAACACATCTCCGGGCCCGGGGAGTTGCCGCAGTTCTGACCGGTCTTCGTATGAATTATTAGCCTAAGTTGCGCGCCGGCGGCCGGGTTATTTTTCATTCATCCCGTATTTTAATTTCAAAGAACGCCTTAACGCGAATATACGCGAGGCCCGTTTGATTTCGGCAGGGTCGCGGCCAAGAAGCATCCGGAGATGCATCTCGTTATAATATTCATAGAAACGAGGCGCAACCGTGGCGCAACCGTGGCGCCCGGCAGCGTGCGAGCTGCAACGTCTCCGAGAATGCAATAGCGAAAGTACAGCGGGAGAAACAGGGTATGTATCGGGGAGAGCGGCGACCAGCCCTCTCCACACCCTACCGAAATTGTTGACAGTAATTAACCGTGCTATGCGAGACTGAAACAGAAGCTGGAAGTCACCAAACTTCGTTCGAGAGTTCGTTAAGGAAGTTAGCTGCTTCCGTATGGCAGCGGGATAACCAAACTCACGTAACGACTCTTAACGCGATGGCCGCCGCATAACGAACGCAAAATTCTCGACTCGAAGAACACGTATCCGACGGTGCTCACAATTTGTCGGGCGCGACATCTGACATACGTTATGCGTCAGGAACTTGCGATTAGTTGGATGCACCGGCTCCAAGTTACTCCGAGGCAAATGGCCGTCTTTAAGTGTCGCGCTCCCTCGAAATTCGGATGCGCGATCGATTGCAGCGGACGTTCCCGAGGGTGCACAATGCACCCCAGAAAAGATAGCGCTCACGTTCGGTCTCGTATTTATACCATGCGACCGAATTTCTCGACGGATTATTATTCAGATTTTTATTTAGCTGCTGTTTATTTTCGCGGAGGTAGAAGCTTCAAACATTCCAGTGAATCGAGGTTTCTCGTTGCACGACATTTTCTTACGAAATTGTAGCAGCTTGACGAGATTCAATTTATTTAGACCTTATCAAATGTTGTGCAGAGCTTTCTATGAAAATTGTTAAACACAATAATACCGGATACACCGGCATTTGCATCCTCCTACTTGGTTATTCGAGGTGTGCGAGATACGTGACTTACTCTGTATTATAATTAGACTGCGGATTTTATGCATTTATGGCGGAAAGGGGAAGTGAAACACAGTAGTGTGAAGACATAGGAAGAATGAGAGAATCCCGTTGTAATAATTTTAGGTTGACGAGACTGTTGAAAGAAGATGTTTCCTTCCTGTATAATGCAATGGAAATAATTTGTATGTTACATAAAGATTCGCAGCCTAATTACATTGCAGCATTGGAAAATCTTTCAATCGTTTCCTACGAAAGCGTTTTACTACTTTCAACAATTGTAAATCAAAACATACGTGACTGGCTAAATAAAAATCGGGTGTACATTCAACCCTCCGAAAACGTTTTCTAAAGCGTTCCAAAAGGAGAAATTCGTATGCCGGTGCGACCGTAATTAATTTAGCATTGTTGGGTTACATGAGCGACTGCAACGCGCATTTAACAAGATGCGTGACGGTAGTTTAACGCGCGGCCGGCACGCACTACATTTGATGCGGCAAATTGGAATTACACGCACGCGACGAATAAACAATATTAATTTAATTGCTACTGTTTGTTTATACGATAAAACCATTATATAATCTATAATGATAACAGTAGCCAGAGGTTGATGCACAAGTTGCACACGGCCCGGTGCGCTTTCAAATGCACCGAACCGCCTGCAAGAGAGTTTAAAGCGTTTAACGGGGACCGGTGTCGACAAACGGTTTTCATGAAATATTAATATCGAATTTCATAAATATGCGTGGGTTTTTCAATGATTCCCACGGAACGGACATCGACGCGCCATCTGGCAGGGGGCAGCCGAAACATTCGAATCTCGCGCCGCGGGCTTATTGCGCGCGGGTAACCGAGAGCGTCTTCCGGGGTTCGCCGAGAGATGTCGGGGGTGGCCGAGCGAAGGCAACATGGCCGCTCAGTGTTAACACCGCTATGGCGAGTTTCTTGTCAGTTTCTTAAATTCTTGCCTTTTTTATACGATTTACACGAGTTTTTCTAAGATCAGTGTGCAACGAACGAACGAGGTGTAACCGAATTAACGATGTAACGTCACCGAGCGGTGATTAACGGTCTAACGAGCCCGGTGAATGCGAGAATTGTGGTAAGTGTTTTGCCCGTACCCGTGCGTAATCGTTTGTTCTGCCTTTCCACCGTCGCCCTCCAAACAAGGGGCCAATCAATTTGTTTACATAGCGTACTGAATTAATTGCGCATCGCCGGTCCGGTGAAACGAACGTCGTGGACCGTGAGTTTGGTCGAAACACGACAGTCCTGTGCGTTCTGCACGGGAAACATTCCGAGAGAAGCATGCGTCGCGTGTTACTCGACCGCGTCACTATAGTATCTAACCTCTCTCATACCTCGACACGCTTTTCTTCCTCGGTTTCGAACATCGCTGCCTCCGTTGTTTCCCATTCCCGTGGCATTTTCAACGATCGGTCCAGGTCCACCGACGAAATTCCATAAAATTTCGCTGAAACTGTCCGCGAAGACTGGCACCACTCGCGACTACAACCGTTACGCCATACCGCTGTGTTTTCCTTCGATTCTCGGTCGAACTTATCGCGAGTATAAGTATCGATTTTCTCGCGGAATCAAAATCGTTCCCTGCTCTGTTCAATTACTTCAACGACATGGTGAAAAATGGTCGTGCACTCCGAATTTATCTTCTCTCCCCTTCACGGACAGCTTGACGAGTTGCTGGTAAACAAAAACTTTCTATTTTACTGGGAACCTGTTATTTATTCTGCGATAGAAGGCGGGGGTGCCGCAAGTATAAATCGTATATGTTATTGAAATTATTTCCACCTCGATTCCGCCGGAGAGTTTCACGGCTTTCGCTGTTTATTATAAACATTCGATTGTTTATTGCAGCGGCCGGTAACTCTGCGTAGATTATTCGAATTGTTTTTTGGACTTAACGAGGGTGGAACGGTGAATGAATTTCTGTTTATTGGGAATATATTAATGAAATCACTTTTTCGGCCAGTATTTTATTTGAGATATATGCGTGATTATTTGTAATACGCCTTATCACTGTCAATCAAATAATTGCAAATTTATATTATGCTTCTTGCTCGACTGGGCGAAGTGGGTGGGGGTTAAATGGCTCGCTTCGTTTCAACGTGAACATGAAATGATTTACTCCGTGTCCCCTAAACGTGCGACAAATTACAGAATGATGATTAAAGTTACAGGAATAATACGGGTACAATCGGCCACTTACTCAATAAATAGTCGCACGGAAGTAATATTTTACACATCCGCGGACACGCTTTGATTTATTTCATGTTCCTCTAGCGTGCGACAAATATTAATGAACTGTTATAATTACACATATAATAATTCACGCATTGGCAAGTGGGCCGGTAAACATTTTATAGTAAACAGTCGGTTATTCATCGTATCTATTGTATATTCCCGCGGGGAACTCGGGTGTACATGGGTTATTAAAATTGCACACAGATTGTAGATAAAATAATTTGGCCGTTTAACGAACCTTGTGCACTCATTACACGTTACGCTGCATCATTTTAACGACACAATAAAGCATCGTCGCGAAAACAATTTGTCTTGCAGCTCCCTTTTTTTCCGGCAGGTAGGCTATTAAATAATAAACAAGGACTTATGGAGTTATCCGGCGGCCGTATAATTATTCATCGCGCCCCGAAGTTTGCGAGTCCCGCGGACTATAATAAACGATACGAGATTTATACGTTAACCGGGGAAGAAAGTTGATTCGGGTACTTCTCTTCGGAGCGATCTTTTTGCTTCGCCGTTTATACGAGTAATGTTCATTAGGATAATCGCCGGGAAAGCCGGCCGGTTAACAACTTAAGGATCGCGACAACGGTCGCATGCGAAATTACGAAATAAAATGAATCCATTGAAAGTGTTTAATCTTGTTTCGTATGTTTGCTTGCAGAACGAGCTTAAAAAGGATCGACCCTGAGGGAAAGAGAGAGACACACAGGTGCGTACCAACGCAGCCGTCCCAAGAGGGAATGCTCGAAAACGTTCAAACAGAATTCGCAGACAAACGTATGTTTTCATTTCAGTTCTATTTTGATTCGTTTCTCTTTCGCGGTATTCCGTAACGCGCCGCGGTATTCCGATCGGTGATTTATCAGCGCGGTCGAATTAAGATTCGAAAATCCGGTTAATTACCTCGTCGCTCTTGTTAAGCAACCGTTGCGCGTTTCGCATTGTTGCGAACCACCTGGAACACAATACGGCCGAAAGTTTATTGAAATTTCATAAATAGACCGCGGGATTTATGCGTGCATATATAACGTGTACGCGCGCGCGGCCGACGAAAATTCCGCATCGGTAAACGGGTCGAATAAAGTTTAATGAGCTTTTTATTTTGTTCGAAACTTGACGGGGCTCCTCCTTAATAGAGTAAACAAGTTTCGGCTTGATTCAGGTTTCTGTAAATTGATCCGCGGGAAGTCCACGTCTGTATAAACAACCGCGCCGCGCCGGCTAATGAAATTTTTAATTTATTCGCAACACCGCAAGAACTTCCGATCGCCGGAATAGGTTTTTGTTTCCCCCATGAATCCGCGTGCCGCGGTATAATAACCGGCGATAAACGTTCGTCACGGCGTATTCTTTCCAGCGGATAACGTCGCCGATTGCCGCCGCGCAGTACCGTCATTTACTATCAAACGTATTTTCTCTGCGAACGATGTCTCTATTGCGCGATATTGGACGATATCTCGCACAATGGTTTGATGTCGATGAAGTATTACCGCCGCTATCGTTTCGTTGTTTTACGGGCCGCGTTACCGAATACCGCTGAAATTTTCCGTTGGTCAATCTGGTTTTTTTTTCGGAGAACTCTACTTCGTCACTTTCGAATTTAAAGGGAAAAGCAAGCTCGCCGTATATCGCGGATTGAATTATTCGAATAAGAAAAGGATCGAGCATGTAGCGTTCTCCGCACCATTTTCTCCAATTGTTTCTTCATTTTTCACAGTTTAGTTTCTCATTTGTACATACGTAAAACGGCTCGGACACGTTTCCTTTAGTGTATTAGAATTTAAGAGAGCCACGCCAACAAACTCCCGAATTACCATTCTCGTCCGCCGTTGACTGTTCCCTCCAGTTTTAATTATGTTTAATTTACTCCTCGTACACGTGACTTTTCATATCACTAATTCAATCTCCCGCACCTGCGACTTTTAAGAGTAATACAACCGAGTATTAACAGCCTCCCCGTACCCCTAACTCTCGAGCAGTGCGATTTAATGTCCCCAGGTGTAATTAAGGCTATAATTACCCCCGCCGACGGCTATCTAGCGAATTTAACTCCGAAATCACCGCCTTATACTCGGATTCACACGTTCCCGCTAATAAAATACCTCATCAAAACGAATTCAACCAGCTTTAGAAATAACTCGCAAGGGTTGCGAAACACTCCCCTGCGTTTTACCGACGCTCGCTTTTCAACCCCTCTGTTTTACCATCGTTTGCACCCTTAAAACGCAAGGTAAGTCCGTTACCGACGCAACCGGCAACGCCTTGCCGACGATTCCGAGGCCGTGATACCGACAGTTCCATTCCCCGCTGTAGATCAGAGTCCGTTTTACCGACAGCAATTAGCGTCGCGATCTTCCGCACCATGGACGGATCACGGGAGAGACCCTAGGGTCTAGGGAATCCGGCTGGAATACCGTTCGTCGTTATTCCCCGCGAATCGTGCCGACCGTCGAAACCCTAGAAACGTTCCCAGCGAGGTATCGCCGATCGATAGCGCGGCTAATCGAGGCGAATCGCGAACAATGATCGATCCGCAAGTGGTAGTAATAACGATCACAGCAACAAAGCGAATTTCCCAAAGGCAATGTACTCTAAGCAACTTATCCGGCTCGATATCGAGGCTGGTCTACGAGTACTTAGTCTGATGAACCCGTTTCGATTGCGAGAGTTCCGACGCGTACAGATGAAATTGACCGTCTGCGCAAATATTTGCACGTAGATTGCGCGGCACGCGAATTCGATAGATTAAAAAACAATCGAGCCGCCGACCAGAAAACCGAGGGGTGCGAGAGAGCTGGAGATCGTTCCTCCATCGGCTAATCACATTTTCCCGCGAATCGATTCCTCCTTTTTTTGTTGTTTTATATCGCGCATGAATATGCAGCGTGTCACGACAATCATGCCGCGATCGTCGAGCCGGGGGGGATAATATTTCGCGGGGGGTAGAAGAATAACGAAATTCGTCCCTAGCCAGGGCTTTCTAGTTCGAAGAACGCAACAAAATCCGGCAATTCGCGCGATAGACGCGCGCCGGTGGTTGCAATAAATAGAATCGGCGCGTAATGATCGGACACGCCGACCCGTTCGATCGCGTTCGAGCCGGGTTTCGAGCTCGAACACGATATCGGCGCGTTTCTATGAAACAATTTCGTTCCATAGTTTCGACTCACTTTTGCATGAGGAACCAGCCACGCCGGTGTAACACGATTGCCGGGCTCGGCCTTTGCCGAGCACCGTATGAAAGGAATCCGGTATATCGAGAACAAGGGTTGCCAGTGACGTTTGCCAAGCCATGTATGGCTAAAGAGAGAAAACACCACCGGCGGACCGACGGAAAAGCTCGAATCAAAGCCGGGGGGCTGGTTTGACTCGTGCTCGAAGCGCGTTCGTTCACACGCGAGCAAACTTCTGATCACGCGCACTCACATATTATTTTTAATCGCTCGATATCGTGTCCAAATGCCCGTGCCGCGGCCTCCGACCCGCCGTAATTGGATTACAGTTCTTTTTGCTCCCTTCTACATAGACATCCATCCCATTACCCACCCCCGTCGCCGTGTCACGCTCGAATTCAGACATCGGTTTCGTTAATTCGGTCCCCCGTTTCCTTTATACCCCCGAAGGAGATGTTTTCCACCGATCGATAGGCCCTCGACACGAGCCCCGACGCTTTTCGAACACTAAAACTGAATTACCCTCTAGAACGCGTGTTACTTCCAGCCGCCTATCCGCGCGTTTCAGCGCGATTTCATTTTTCTCGTATCTCCTCTGCGAACGCAACCTCCGAGAATTTTTCACAGAAAGCCGCGCACGCTTTTGAAACCCGGGCTATGTTTTTATACCTCTTCTAAGGAAAACAGAGAGAATTCTTTTTGTTCCCAAACTGTTGCGTTGCTCGGTTTAATTCCGTTTTCATCGGAACAATCTCGCCGTATCGTAACACCTCCGCGAGACTTTTTTCTGGGACCCTTAGAGCACACCGCCGCGTCTCTCAGAAAGCATCAAATAATGTCGTTCAACCCGTCGCTCCCATTTATTTACATCCGGTCGAGGTTTATAGACGCCCGGGAAGCTTGCCTAAGCTATCGCATGATATAGGACAACAGTGCTCAGTGCAGGAAGCGCAGAACTCGATGCAAATTCCAATATATCAATTCGAACGAATCCCGAGCTCCTCGGAGCGTTAGCTACACCAATGGGTTAAAGAAACATGGCGTACGTCGAAATCCGTAGCAGGTTATTGCAGATCCGCCAACTGGTCGCGTATCGCACACCTCCCTCTTCCTTCCGCTGACTCGTCAGCGCGAAAACAATTCGATGTACCGAACCGATTACCCGACGCGCCTCGTTTGCGTTGTACGCACTCAGGGTGAATAGTGCGACGGGGTTAACGGGGCGCGCTCGTTTCTCTCGGGACAATTTTCGGATCTCTTTAATAGAGAGATAGTTGCTCGGGTCGCCGGTGTTCATCTTGTTGCCGGAATTCGTCGGTGGCGAAGCTCGGCCACGAGGCAAAAAGAATAGCAAAGGGCGAAAAGTAACTGACCACAAAAGCGACGGCCGGGGTTTTTTTCTCCGTTCGTGGTGGTCCTTTTGCGGAAGGCCCCCATTCGTTCATTAGACTGGAGCCGTCGCGTCGGCCGAAGCTCTGCGCATCCCTCGGCTCCCCTAACCGCATCCTACGATCTTTTCTTTTCGTTTCGTTCGCTCGTCTTCCGGCTCACCGTCGGCCCCGGCAACGTGATTCCGATATTTCATGCACGGGGGGTGGGAAGGGCTCGCCGAGTTGCGCCGCGTTTTAATGAAATGCGTCAGGTTTCGCGGTCTCATCCCGCCGCGCCGCGTCGGCCGTGCCGAGCCGAGCTGAAAAATGATTAAACCTGTTACGCGAGAGCGGAACAAGTTACGAACATGATCCGAAATCCGGGCAGAGCCGAATTGTTCGGTCGCCGGAGACTCGTTAACAGCCGGCGAAAAGGAAGAAACACGACGCGACGCTGCGGACGGGTTGCGCGCGTGGGTGCGCGCGGAATAAACGAAAGACTGTCAGTCGGCGAAGTTAGGGTGGTTTAACGACTTTAATGACCCCGCGATTACGTCGGCCACAGTCACGCCGGTTTAACAGGCGATAAATAAAGCGCAGACACGAGCGTCGGGGCAACATGCGACCGCGTTCTTTCTCGCGGCCAGATTTCGTCGGTCCTTTGTCTCCTCCGTCTGCTCCATTGTCTTCCGCGGTCCTCGGAGCGCGCTTTAACCGCGCGCAACGTTGTTATCTTCCAGGAATTAATATACACGAAAGACCGGGGATTATTTCTGGCTGTACCGCGCCGGCCAAAACCCCCGCGATCGCTGCATTTACTCTTGATAAATTTCAGCATCCCTGTTCGACGAATAAAACGCCGGCTTTCTTCTGAATAGTAATGCACATTAATAACACAGTACGAATCTGTCTGTATCCCTTGAATAATTTTGCAGCGGAAATGTTTTTGCGGAGTTTTAATTACAACAGGTTTCGTAGGACGGGGGGATGCGTTACGGGATTAAAATTTCATGTTTTCGTTTGTCAGGTTGATGGAGCTGTAAACAAAAATCTGTGTAAAATAATTGAAGAGAGCCGAAGGTGGGGGATTTTAGACACGGTTTTCCCAGGCGAACACGGAGCTATTTGTAGTTACGTAACTGGAATTGTTGATCCAACGCGAGAGTATCTCGACCGTGTCTATCGATCCCGAATTTTCGACCGGCGCGGTATGTATATTTAATTGCGTAATGTGAAGTACACATAATAGCTAAATAAACGCCCGGTGGAAGGAGACGGGAATGTAGGGAAAGGAGTTATCGCGGAGCAAAGGATAAAGGGACGGGAGATTCCGGGCCCGTGATATTTTAGGGAAACGCCGGGAGATCCGAAGTACGTACACTCGCGAATTGCGGTGGAACCTGAACCAAGCCACGGCATAACTACTGCCCGAGGCTGATGCTTCGCCACCGGGTTCGGGTTCCTGGGTTTGCCAAGGGAAATCCCGCCTCCTTCCGCCCTCCTCTTGCTCTTCTGGCAACCCTCTTACCTCTTAGGGCCTCGTCTCGTTGTCACCGACGTTTGCCTCTCACCTTGCCTCCTCGAGAGAGCTGCTTAAGTTCCTCGTTCTTTCTTGATCCGCTGCTACTCTCTTCTATCTCCTCTTGTCCCCTCTGGCTGGCGGTCGTCTCGCGACTTTTCCTTGCGAGGATAGCGCCACTAATTAATTAAGAACGCTCGAGAGAAACGGGGATTCCGAGACAACCGACGAGATGAAATATTCGACGAAGTTTGCTCATTTTTCATGGGCCGCGACGCCGCGCGGATTCCGCCCAACGAGATCGCGTTTTAAAGATGTATGTGTCGTTCGTCCCTTGATTTTTCGACGGAGCACCAGCAAAATTCAATTACTCGGTTCTAATTAGCGCCCTGCCGACGGGACTCGTATTCTACAGGTGAACTCGTGAGCGGCGATCCTTCACTTCGAACGTGCGTTTCTCGAGTAGTATGCTGGAGATCGAAACGATCCAAAGTGCATATAGTAGATGCAAGCTGGCTGTATTGTACATATTTTTCTCAAAATTTTAGGTCGCTTGTTAGGGGTGCAGGTTAGAAGTTTCCTAGAGATAGTTTCTGAAAACACACGGATGAACTCGTCGAGTGTTACAACCCTTAACTTTGTTAACGTGTTTCTCGAATACCACACCAGCTATTAGAACAAAACAAATTGCATATAGTAGATATAAGCTAACTCTATCGCATACGTCTTCCTGAAAATTTTCGATCGCTCGTTACGGTTTGGAAAAAATAATGATACACCACTGGCTTTTGAAAAACTGTCGAGGAACGAACATAGAATAAAATAACAATCGTAGCTCATCGTGTCGCTAAAATTTGATTATCCCATCTCGTAGCTGTTTACAATTGATTAGAAAACGAGCGTAGATGAGGCAGGCAGCGTCCGCGTTGATTGTCTCCCGTTTCGTAAGCCCTGATAGGAGACAGAGTGGTGGTTACGGCTGTCGAATCGCGGGAAAGAAAGCGGCTCGCGTTTGCGGTGGAAACCAGCCGACACACCCGATTTCATTACTGTCACTTAAAGGGTAAGCCGAGCTTAAACCCTGCTCCACGCGATCGTACACTCGGCGCATTAACGTTGAAACGGGGTTGTAGCAGCCGGGATCCGAACGATACGAGCGGAAATACATCTTAGTTTGTTCGACGCGTTCCAAAGGCGAGCAAAATTAAACGCGGGGGTGGGAGGGAAGGAGTCGGGGGATGACTGGAGCCAGCCAGAGCGAGCTCTCTTTCCGTTTCTTTATCGCGGCTCGCCCCGGAGAGAAGCGTCGATACGGTTCTTCCCCGGGCCGGGAAACTTCTCGGACGAATCGAATGAAATCCAAGTAGTACTCGCGTACCACTTTCCACCGCGCGGAAATCTGTTATTGGGAAACTTTACACGGTACTTGTTGATATAGGACTATGATCAAGGGGCGAATTATTAAGCACTCGTTCCGGGACGAAAGTTGCCGGGGCGAGGACGTTAAGCGAGTCTCCGGCCGCGCCATATATTTCGCTTAATCGATTTCCCACCGTAATAGGGAATAAACGAGATTCGGAACGAATTCGTATTCCGACTGGCGCGCGAACTTCTCGCAAGGACCCGTTAAACCGTCTCGCGAAACTTGCTCCTGTTCGGATGGAAGAATTTGCACGTACGGTCGACGACGCAGTCCTTTGCGAAATACTCTCACCTTTCCTCTTTCTCTCTCTCTCTCTCTCTCTCTCTCTCTCTCTCTCTTTCTCTCCAGCGACATCAGCGCCAGAAAAAGAAGGTGTTTCCAGCGACGAGAAGTTCCCGAGCTTTATCAGAGCCGTGGGGAAAAACGTTCCTCGAAAACGGCGGCGCTGATCCGCGCGTGCTCTATCGCGCTTCCACGGAAAATCGGGTCTAATTTACGCGTTGCAGTCGCGCGACGGTCGCGATACAACGCGTGAATTATGCGTTCCGAGTGTTTCCGCAAGTAGGACAACGGGGCGAAAAGTTCGGCCTAGTGGCTCGGGTCAGGGAAGATTTCGAGTTACGAAACCGATCGATCGCGGGCCGGACATTGCGAGCGCTGTCCACCGAGTGAACAATGGACATTAGCCCTGATTAGGACATGCAACTGACACCGTATACGTAATCTGCTCTGTATTCCTGGAGGGCAGAGAAGGCGGAGAGAGCGAGAGCGAGCGAGTCGGTTCATGGTGATCCAAGGACCTGGTTCCATAATGGTATTAGTGCGACGGCAGCGCTCACGGTAGAACGCCCAGAGACCATGCAATCATTGGCACGCGAGAGCGCGCCCTGTTACTGCCGGCGATAAGGACTACAATCGGCCCGGCGACTCGACCACCGTTCCCGATGCTTTCCACCCCTGACTCCCTGGAAATAGTAAACCCAAGAACCGCCTAAAGGATTCTTCCAACCCGCGGAAACGTTTCCTGCGCCGCGCCGCGAGGACCTCCAAAGAAATGCTCCGGCCGACTGGAATTTCACTTACCGCCGCGCCGCGCCGAATCGACGGCACACTCCGATGTAATAGGACGTCGGACGAGGGTGCTGAAACACGTACGCCGACCAACTTGATGCGATTTACCGCCTGGAGCTCTGCTGCCAATCGATTCGATTTTTCGGAGCCGGTTCCCCCCTCTCGCGACTTACCATCGCTGAAAAGATGCTCTCCGCTCCGCTTCGGAAAAATCGTCTCTGCTCCGTCGAATCGGTGCTGCGATCTACAAGTACAGCGGGTGTCGAACAGTTTTGTTAAGTGGTGTTACAGACATCGAGAAAATTCGCGGAGGCAAAGGTCATGTGTCACGATAGGTGCTTCTTCGTATCTAGACTTACAATAAAGGGTTGTTAAATGTCCGATTGCTTTGGTTCTCAGATGTTTTATAGAGTATCAGTATTACAGAATTAACTATGTTAATAAAATAATAGTTTATTTATTAATAGTTTCGAATAAACTTCGAGGGACGATTCCACCCCCTAAATCGAAAATTAATCAATACGAAAAAAAAAACACTTATCTCTTATATTTTGATCCAGTATAACATATCTGAGAACCAAAGCAATCGGTCATCCGAAACCTTTCCTTGTCAGTGGACCCCACTTTTCGACATCGGAGACGTCCAGAGCATGTCGAACGGTTCCCTCGAAAGATCCAAGAGAAGTTATCAAGATCCTCCTATCTTTGTAGTCGAGATACTCCACAGCAGGCTGTCGAAATCCTATCCAGAGGCGGCTAGGATGCAACGCAGAGGATTGGTGCGGAGCGCACCGCGGCAACCATACGATAACAAGATTGCACTAGGATAAACAAGTAAATAACGTGCATTATCCCGGCGAGAAAAATATTTTCGAAACGCGGCGACACAGGGAAAGAAGAGAGGAGTGCTCCGGGAAACAGTGGGGAAGAAAGGCGAGAGCGAAAACTGGAGCAAACAACTCGGCACCATCTTTAATGCAGGACACCCCGAGAACCGAGCCCGCCGCGCGCGGCAGGTTTCGTGATACTCTTAGGAAACCTCTCCGAAGAATTCCAGCGTTTCCTCTCGGCCGTAGTAAAGAGCAGAAAGTATGTAGCTCCCTGGGAAGAGGAAGGTATCCCTAACACGGGAGGATTTTATTATCGAGGGAGAAGAGACACGCACGTTGTCTCGCGCCTATAATTGCGCTGGAATAAAGGAAGTGCTCTCGTCGAGCTTATCTGGGAGCAAAGAGAGAAAGAGAGAGAGATTGAGAGAGAGAGAGAGAGAAGGGTTCCAGGGGATGAACAGGTTATCGTCGATCCTATAGACTCGTTCGAGAATCTAATTACACCGGCTTGTTCGTCTCGGGACCTTTGCCGACTTTACGTCGGGTCGGACCAGGCACGGGTACACGGTTGCTCTCTGTTTTTCCATTTTACGAGCGACTGTAGTCGTCTGAGTCGGCTATCGGCTATCTCCGTACAGTTCGCCTTGTAACGGCGCTCCCTCTGATCGAGATAAAAAGAGGGAAAGACAGACGCACCGCGCGTTGTATCTCGTTGCAGCTCGCTGGATCTCGTTGCATCCCGTGACGTAGGGTCCTTTCAGGAGAGCGCGGGCGCCGCCTCGGCCTCGGAAGATGACGCGGAACTGCCGCGAATAGACGCGGATAATCCGACAACAGGATTTCTCGTCTGTAAATGCTTCGAACCTGAAAGTTTAATGAAAAGCGTTACGTACGGTCCCGGGTCCGTCGAGACGTCCTCCGTTAAGTCGGCCGGGAGAGAGAGAATGGCTCTTTAAATCTTATCCGGATTCGAATGTACGATTATCGGGGAAACGGGAAGGGTACACGGAATGGGTGGAATTGGATAAAACGTCGTTAATCGTTGAACAAAGCTGGCATTGTCGCGCTAATCAGCAATGGCCGACTTGATCGGAAATAAATTGTCGGAAACGAGTGCGCGCGGCGTGGCGCGGCGCCGCGTTTCCACCGAGCACGAACGCCACTTTTCTTTATTGCGCTTTCATACGTGTACTGGGTACGTTTCGGCCGAACCG
The DNA here is from genome assembly GCA_028455555.1 of Augochlorella aurata. Taxonomy (NCBI): domain Eukaryota; kingdom Metazoa; phylum Arthropoda; class Insecta; order Hymenoptera; family Halictidae; genus Augochlorella; species Augochlorella aurata. The sequence goes on along the minus strand of CM052154.1, from coordinate 8,863,713 downwards.
GTCTCGCCGGGCTACCGCCTTGAAATTTACCAGCCAGCTTTTTCACCCGTCTCGAGCACACGTTCTCGCGGACGTAAATACGCATGAACGCGCGTAGCCATACGTGCCGCTCCGATAACCAAGCAGATCGGCCGATCTTCGTGCTCCATCCGAAATCTCCTCGCCGGAATTAATACCGCCGAGCTGCCGCTCTGATGTTTGCTTACGTTTCAATGAGAAACTCGATGCTAACACTAATACATACATATACACTTTATATATATATATATATATATATATATATATATATATATATATATATATCCATATACATATATGTATACATATGTACCCGAATAAATCCAGCGAGCGGGACTTGCACGTGCTGCAACCGGGTTCTTGTCGGCTGAAACTTGCTTCTGCTCTGTTTGTCTGAGCGTGTCTCATCAGGATACTAAGGTGTTGTCCCTCGCCTCGTGATAGGCGAGTAATTTGCCGGGGCGCTGGAAATAGATGTAACGTTAGCTTACCCTTCAGATTCAATGCAATTTTGCTTCATTTGAGCGAGACTCGTGTTTCAGAGATCATCATACAGTCATCGTACAGTTCTAATTCTCTATTCTCCCTCGGGTTTTCTTTCTAATCGCACAACTGACCAATTAAAAAGTCGTATCGATTGGTGAAATAAAGACAGGCTCCGCTGTACTAAGTGGAACACTAGCGAACAGATCGGTATCAGTGTGTCTTTGACCACCTGACGAAGCTAGCTGCAATGCTTTCGAAACGTTGGGAAAATAATTCCACCAGGACACGGTGGTAATATCAGATTGTGGTCGTTTGACCCTGTTTTAACTTCGCGTTCAGCTTGTTTTACAGCTACACTGGCATGCGTAGTCATATTTCTTGTATTTATCGTATTAACTCTTTGCGTTGCAGCATTTTTCAAATGAATTTCCCGCTGGGTCGAATATTATTATTTTAATATATTGTGATAACATTACATTATTATATAGTGATGGAATACCTTTTTCTTCTTTTCGGTCGCTTGCACGACGGCATTCGACCACAAAAGGTTAAACACGGCGTATCCTCTTATAAAATATGCTAAAAATAATGTCAAAGAGTAGCTATAAACTGTCCAGATATCATGCCATGTGTTACAATTTTAAATAATTATATTTTCTAAATTAATTTGTCGTTCTTAACGCGAAATAGCGTGTTAATAAGAAAAGTGAAAACTCGATCGCGTTCGCGTTTAGCATTGTGTTTTAACGTGGACGAAATGATTGGGTCCGAGGAAGACGTCGGTCTGTCCGCAATTAGTCGACACCGTAGGTGCCAGGCAGCTTCTTGGGCGGGTATTGGTCGGCGTGGCGAGCCCAGGTGGGGATCCGAGCAAGGTCCGGGCGCGTTGATTGGCGGCCAGCCGAGAAACTGGTCGGAAAAGCTTGAAGACCGTAGCTAAACTCGGTAGCCGACTCGGCTCGGCTCGGGCCGGCTCGGCGCGGCCGCTGGAGATGGGGATGGATTAAAGGCTCCTCTTTCGAATTTCACGTCAGTCAGCTGTACGCCAAGGTAATCCGGAGCGGTGTGTATTCGCGACGCGCGTATAAAATAAGGATCCGCCGCTGTCGGGCTACTTTTCTCGTCCCCCGCTTAATAACGCTTAATAAAGGGCGACCGATGTCACGCGAGACGCGCGTCCGCGCACGCGTCCGGCTCAGCACGCGTTCCACCCCGCGGTCTTATTCGCCCTTATTCCTTGTTCCGTCGCTTTTATACGGCCAATGAAACGGATTAAGCCCTTTTACGCTTGTCCGCGTTCCGAGGAGCTGGAACGCTCGGAGACACACGAGACCGACGAACCCGGCGCGCATTCCTTACAGTGCGTGCGAGAATTTTCGACGTCGATGGATTTGCTTCCCGGCCGCACGGACAAACATCGAGAAACCCGGCGCAGATAGTGTGCGGAGTAAATACGCCGTGGAAATCGATTTTCCTTTCCCGAAAACCGCAATCGCGTAATTACTTTAATTAATTATGATCATACCGGGGCGGCGGCGGCGCCGTCGCCGGAAACGTAACAAGATTGATTCACGCGTAACTACCCGCTCCCGCAACTTGGAAGTTGCCGAACCAACTTCTAGCTCTTCTTCTTCTTCTTCTTCTTCCTCCTTCTCTTCCTACGCTTCTGCTTCTTCCGCCTCTCCCCTTTTTCGTCTTCTACTTTTTGCACAACTTTTCGCGGCGAATTTACTCCGCGATTAATTAACGTCGCGGGACGAGAGTCGAACGATACTAGAAACCGTCGAGGACAGGAAAGAACCGAATTTAATTCACGTCATTTCCCTGTCTGGTTAGCGGAATCGCTTCGAGCAGCACCGAAGCAGGATCCCCGATGTTGATCTCTCGCGAATCAAGGATCTCGTGGACCCGTTCATAGAGAAAGACGGGGCGAGAGAGAGAAAGAGAGAGAGGGAAAGGGCAAACGAATGAGAGACAGAAAGATGGAGGGAGACAGAGAGGGAGAGTTTTTCCGTGTTTCCAGCAGTTCGTCTCGCTCGCCGGTTTTTACTCGGCCAATCCAGGTTTATCGGATCGGGGCGGACGGCTTATCGATTAATTCGGGGCCGCGCGCTCTACGCGGAACACGCTTTCACGGCGATGTAATTATCGCTTATTTCGAGGATGCACCGGGGACATATTCTGCAGGAAATTTATTAGGCGACCTTTCTGCGGCCGGGAAGCTATCCCGACGACAAACCGAAGTGCGCGCGCGACGCCCTTACCGGAGCGAGCCGCAAGCCGTCGCTTCGGCCAATTATTCGAGGCCCCTAATAATTTAACCGCGTGTCGTTGCCCTGCCCAGATTCGGCCGTGATAACGCCGTCGCGGCCCTCTTCCGTGCGGAGGCGGCGCCCCGAACCCCAGGGACATTTTATGCTAACGTTATGGCTTACTAATAACAACTTGCGGCCCGCGTTTTAGGAATGCTAATAACCACCGCCACGAAACCAACAGACACGTAACATCCCTCTAGACGCGCACACTCTTCGCCGCCAGAAAGCCGAAAAGACGTCTTCTAGGGTAGCCGGCTACCGTGTGCTGACCAATCGCGGTGCCTTGGGCTCGCTTTCGGGCACAGTTAACTTTATATTTATCGAGTAACACGTGTTAACCTGCACTCGAGCGGCGAGTCTGAGGAACTGCTAAAGATTGTTGCGTCACGTTTGAAAATAATTTCGGCATTATCAAATTCGTTTATATTTACAAAATTCAAATTCACTTGTATAAAATGCAGTAGGTTATTTAAATGGAAATACTGCCGACCAGAAAAAACTGTTTTGGTTTTCCAGTTATTCTTTAATAAAAAAAATTTACCCTTTTAGTGTATGTAAGCGAAAAATACTGAACCTGGTTTTGATGTAGATTGGCAATGTTTCGGATAGCAATGATTTTTTTAATTTAATTTATTTGTTGTGTAAAAGGGGTAGACAATTCGTTACAGGAAGTGCAATAATAATGATTCGCCTGTGAAAGGATTGATATGTCTGTTTCGATAAATATTTTATTTATTTCCGAATACAACATTTTCATACGTTTTATTCGATAAAAATAAAGTTAACTGCGCCCGAAAACGTACCAAAAGCACGGCCATTGGTTACGTCGGAGAAACCGGATCCACCACTCTAACGCGTTGCAAATGTACGACTTCAGACTTCTAGATCCAGATGGTCTCGCGGCTACTCCCTAATTGAGAAGTCGGCTTCCCTCTTTCGCCTCGCTCCCTCTCTCTCTTTTTCTCTTCGCCGTTTTCCCCGAAGGTACGAACGAGTTGACTTTTCTTCAGCCTTTGACCCTCGTTGGAATAATAAGCGTTAACTTTGCCGCGGAGCGGTCGGCTATATCCCTTTTTAAACGCGTCGCTGGATTAATCAATTTGGCCTGATTGGCGCACGGTAGGAGCCGCGAATATTCCGCCGACATTGGCCGGCTTAGCGATAGTCCTTCAATAAGCGGCCATTCGATTAATCAGTGTCTCTACCGGTCGATAATGCGGCATCGGGGAGATTAAAGTTATCCCCGGAATCGATGATATTCCCCTTGATAGGCGGGCAGAGACCGGCCCCTTTTAATGGCCCGGCGAATTCGACGAATCAAGATGCCCGTCTCTCGTTATGCGAGGACGGGCTCCGCGGCACGATCTCCTCGATCCCCTCGATCCCGATCGGTCGATCGAGCACCGTTGCTCGCGGCCGAATTCTTTTCCTCGTTTGTCTCGACGCGACGCGACTCGACGTCGCGTCGGCGTGTCTCGAATTTGTCTCTCGTAGCACGCGAGCACCATTTCGCGGCATCCTAAGTAGAATCCGGTGGAACTCTGCGACTGTGTACGTCTTCGTGCGGCGCAGCTGCCGGTTTACTCTTCCACCCCCGCCGCCCCCCGCGCCGGTTTTCGCGAACGAGTGCACACACCTGCCTCGAGTTCGGTAGGGTCCTGGTGCGGCTTTATATTTTGCTCTGTTCACGCGTGACGTCATCGCCGGAATACGTGAGCCGAGTTGGCAACGCGGCAGGACAACACGTAAAATCGTGGAAACCGTGGCATCAACGAGCGTAACGAGAACTACCCCGCTAAGCCACCGAGGGATTTCACCCCCCGCGAGGAAACATCCACCGCGAGATATCTATATCGCAGTCGCGAATAAATTTTTCGTCTGGAAACGAAACGGCGCGGCGGGCCAGCCTTTTATCCTTCGACCTACCCTCTCTTCTCTTCTCTTTCCTTCTCTTTTTCTTCTCTTTTCTTCACTTTTCTCCTCTTCTCTCTTCCCCCCGCGTCTGTTCTCCACCGGCGCTGATCGCGATCGATGCGATAGCGGCGAACTAAATAAAGAGAAATTCATCGTGGGAGAGTCGTGCCCGCGATCCCAGATAAACCTCGCGATCGAACTCTCGACGAGCTCACGAGCCAGAGATAGATCGCATCTTTACCTTAGCTATCGAGATCGCTCGTGGAGGGGATGCCAACGTGCTTCTGATACAACCTGGAGCCTGCTACAGGCCACCCCAAAAGATTTACGCTTTCGAAAGCGCCTGTTTCTTCTAACAACGCTAGCTGGAACCGCCTTCGGTATTTTCGCAGGTTGTGGCTTTTGCTACTCTTTTCAGTTACTCGATTATTATAACAACAATGCTTCAACCCTTCGCACTATAATATCATGCAGGACATGTTTATGAAGATTTTGAACATAATCTAGGAAATTTGGATGTCGTGTGCTTATTTTGAACTGATTAAAATTTGTCTTTTCAATTATCAATATTTGATCCTGAAACGACACCCTTCCATCCCTCCCTCTTACGATACAAATAACACTACGAGGTTGCGGACTACCAAAAATAAAATATTATTTATTATTTTAAAAATATAAAAAAGAATAAAGTATATAAGAATTTGTAAAAACAAAGTTGTAAAATGGTCCTCAATTTATTAGCGATAAAGAAGCGCTAATCAACGGATCTCTGAAAGAGGTCATAGTGCAAGGGGTTGACAAAATCGATTGCCGACGTCTCTGTATCTTCCTCCATTGTGTGCTCAGTTTCCGACGCTTCAGCAATTGTCAAGTTCATATTCCAGTCGGTCGTTTTCGGACGAGATGTCTTCGTCGACATTTCGGTCCGAGACCGCGTCGTTTCTGTGGCCACTGTGCCTTCATTTTGGAAGGAACTGTACCGGTTGACGAGCGAACGGTAACGCCGAAGGAAAACCGGCGGAAATGGATGGGTTTTAATATCCGAGCTCGGCGAAACTAGGAGGAAGTCGGTAGTTGGCTAGAAAATCGCAGACTCGCTAAGCCTAACAGATTGTGGGTTCGAGGCCGGGCCGAGTAAATCATGGCATCCCGTGGCCGTCGGTTCGTAGTTTAAAGCGTGCCGGCTAGGACGCAGCTGCCACGCTACCCTGCCGGATCATCCCGAGGGATTAGCGATACTTCGATAAAGTCCCCGAGTCTCTTCGGCTGCCGTCGTCGAGCAACCTGTGCCACGTACGAGAAACGTGGAAACGTCGACGCGGAGAGAGCGAGAGAGAGAGAGAGAGAGAGAGAGAGAGAAGAGAAGAAAGCGAGAGAGGTAGAGTCTCTCGTTCGTTTTCTATTCGAATTCGCGAGCCGCCATAAAAAAGACGGTTAAGGACTAAACGGTCGTCGATGCGGGGTCTTTCATCGCCGAGAACGATCGTCCGGCTCGTTTGCTCGGTCCCGTTCGCGTAACTTCTTCGACCTGCAGGAGTTCCGAGGGGGAAAGGCGAGCGGCACAGCGTCGAGTGCATTTCACCGTGCGTCTCGGCAAACGAAACTAATATTCCGTGGGATAACGAGAGAGCAGGAAGGAGAGAGCGAACAGTTTTCCCGGGTCGCTTTAGTTTCCCGATCGGCTCCTTGCCGGATGCCCTGGAAAAATGGAATATTTACACGCGGAACTTCCGGCGCGCCCGGCGTTCGTTCATCAGATTTTCGTGCGCCTGCATCCGGCTCTTGGATGCAGCTTATTCGGGCGGAACGCGGGACACGTATTTCTCCCGCGTCGCCACGGTTCCAGCGGAAACGAAAATAGAAACGGATCGATGAGCCCGAGCTCGAAACTCGACCCTCTCTCTTTCTCTCTCTCGCTTCACCGGTAATCTTTCGCGTGTTCGTACGCCGGGCGACGGACGCCGGGCGAGGCAAGCGATCCCCTCTCTTTATGCATAATATGTACTCGCGGAGATTTTCGGGCTCGCACTTGAACCCGTTCGCGAGCAATCTTTGGCTCGGACGATAATTCTCCGGCGCGGGATTGGAGGCCGCCTGGAGAGAAACGGTCGCGGGCTTGCTCCATCTGCTCGTCAGAGCGCGACAGTATCCGGTTTTGTCATCGCGCGGAATTCCGCGCGGATTTAACGGGACCGATGCCGCCGGCCGCGCCGAGCAAATTAACGTGCGCCGCGCGCAGATTAAATTCTCTCGAAGTTTGAGAGACGTGTTTCTCCGCGGCAAAAAGGTGTCCCGTTCTCTCCGCGCCGGGAACCCCGGCCCGTCTCCCGGAAATGGGACGTTTCGGCTTGGTCGCGGCCCGCAAAAAGCCCGCTCGGATCCCTGGCCTCGATCGTTATTTCGGCGGAGCAAAGTCGAAAGAAATGGAAAACAGGCGAAAGAAGAACGGCCCCCTCGCTTTTGCGCCCCGTTCGCAACGCTCGCGCCCCGTCTCCCGGCTCGCTATCGATCCCCTTTTCACGGGTCGGCCCGCGTTAGGCTAGTTAGCTGGCGAACATTCTCTTTTTAACGAGGCCATATTAGGATCCTGGGAATTTCGGAACACAGGGCAGATACTTGCCTCAAAGCTCGCTCGATGTTTGACCTGCAGGCAGGTACGATCAACAGAACCCGTAGTTTACATAGGTGTGTAACATTAGCTGACTCTGAGTAAATATGCATGCTTGCAACACACCTGATTGAGTTACTCTATGCAGTCTCGGCGCTCGCGTGACGAGTTCCGCCGGCAAGACTACATCGTCGCTAAAAACGCGGGGTCGTGCCACGGATCGCGATCCTATCGATCCTTAGCCACCCTCTATCGATGCTGCCTTACCGAGGATTTTGCTTATTCACGCCGGAGATTTGCTATCTCAGCGTTTCAGAATATATTTACATATACGGCTTCCAAGCCCTTCGTTATATAAAAATATTAAAAATGATACATTATACGTCGATTATACAGAAATTATAAAGAACCATCGTAATAGTTGCACAGCCTTACATTTCAATTCTGAAAGTGTGCAGAAGAATCTCAGAGGTATATTTTCAAATTGTTCGAATGTTTTGCTATTTTGCATTTGATCTGCTCGTGCTTGTCACAGATGCATAAAATCCGCAGTCCAGTGACGAGGCACAAAAACTCGGCGTGTTCTCGCAAAAGATCGTATAAATTATTATTCAAATTAATCAGTTTGTTACTTTCTCGTGCAAAAATTCGCAGACTTGGATTTTAGACCAATTTTTAAGTTTCCAAATCGCACATCGAGCGTAACAGAATCTTCGTCGAGCCACCATGTTGAAAACCGATCGAACATTTTCTCGTAAAAACCCTGCGACTAAGCTGAAAACTAGTTGGCCAAGGAAGCTGGGTAAACTGCGAAAACTAATTATCTACATGCCCTGTACAGGGTTACCTTTGTTGAATCTTGACAAAGGACGCTCGAAACCGGGAATAGCATCCTTTTAACAACACCGACGATTTTCTCGTGAGTCGGTCGGCTTTGGTGCCGGTGTTTTCGTTGCCGTTTCCGTTGCACGGTTGGTAAACACAAGGTCGTTATCAACACTGGGAGCTAAGTCTCGTTAACCATTCCTAACAGGGTCGAATAGGGAGCATCGTAGCATTGGATTTGATGCCTTGTTCGAGAATCTCTATTACCTACGTGACGTCTGGAGACATTTGCTAACCCGCGCGATACACGCTCGGATAACAGGCGAACGAGAGCTGGGAGCTCCGAAGGGCAGACGGAAGGATGTCGGGGCAACGCTGCCAAATGTTTCGCAATGTACACAGAGCTATGTACGTACCAATCTAGCACGCACATGCACGCCGAGAGAGCTGCCTCTCCCGCCCGTTCGCCTCTACAACTCCTATATTATTCACGATTCGACGTTTCTCATTATCCTCCGACTATTTTCCTCGAGTGCCTCGCCGCCCGCTGTGCCGCCCCGTGTTCCTCTTTCCTGCCGGCGTATCTAGCCGTCCGCGTTAATCTCCAAGATTTCGTAGCGACGGTAAAAGGAACGAGAGAGGAGAGGAGATATACGCGAGCGTTCGCGAGCCCCGTGCGACGAACAGATCGTAAACGAAACCGAACGAGTTCGTTTTCGTCCGTCGGACCGTTTTAGTCCACGATACTATAATCGGCACAAACAAGGCTGCTCCTTCCGTCGATCGATCGATCGCGCGCTCATCCCGTGTACCGGCGCTCGCACCAGAATAAAAACCGATATTCGGGGAGAATCGCGAGGTGAACTTTTGGCCCGCATCGCGGACTTCAACCCGATCTTAGCTCCCTCGCGTGATTTATTAAGAGGATTCGAGCACGGCGCTAGAGAAAGAACACCGCTGAAACGCCGCGACGCGGCTCGACTCGATCGAGCATCGTCGCGGGGAAATTAATTTCATCGGAAGTTTGCCGGTGCCGGATAAAACGGGATGATCGAGGAGCCGGCCGCTTTCATCGTCTCTATATAAAACCGGCTCTCGGCTGATTCTGTCGTCGATTCGCGTGTCCACGGACGCCGCTGCGATATAACGCGGACGCATAAGCCCGGCTAGTTTATTAGACGGCCCGCTGCGACCTTTATTAGCCTTCTCTATCTCCTTCATAAACGGAGTTACGCGTGTACCGATATATGAATTTGCGCACCAACGCGCAGCTCTCTCTAGCCCACGCCGCCCGCTTCACCCATCGCCGACCTAAGCCCGTCGGGGACATCAAAGTTCCGCCGCCGTTCACAGCGTGTTTATTCCTCGCGGCTCGGCCGCTGCGGATTCGTTATTAATCTCGTTTATGCGACCGATCGGGACGCGCATCTTTGTGCACGGCCGCGGAATTGGCGTCGTAACTTTCGAGGAACCCGTCGTAAAACCTCGCTCTCCATCCACGAACCCGATCGAATTGATACTGTCGGAATCGCTGCTGGTGCATCGGCAGCTGTTCCGTTGATATTGAGGCTGCTGTATTTCCGCGGAAAAAGATCGCACGCCGATCTAAATGGGCTTATTTCGCTGGTCGAAGCCTCTACTTTGACGCACTTAAACCGTGCTCCTCTACTTTTGCGTTAGTTGGCAGGTGAAAACGTGAGAGCATAGCGGGATCGTCCTCTTTCTCGACAACGTCGGGCTTATACTTTATGCAGAGGCTCATACATTTTTTCTGCAAGTTTAATTAATATGGGTGGAAAGAAGGAAGCCCCCTCTTTCCAACGCGTGTCGAAAATTTGCCGCACGATTTTTCCTTGCAGTTTTATCGAGCCGGGTACGCCAAGCATACCGCCGAAATAAGTTTCATGATTGCAAATGGGTATTTGATGTTCAAGCTTCTGCAACTTCGCGGCAAAGCCTCGCGCAGTGACCTGCGAAGGCTTGTTTCAACGGGCGAAGTCTCTAGTTTAACGCCTTAATAATAGTTCTCTTCTAAAGCGCCTCGGTATTAGACGCCGCGCGAAAATATGAGAGCACAGAAATGGATGTCTACCGTTCCCAGCGAGAAAATTCAACGCGCGACGTTTCATAGCGGCTTTACGTGGCCAGCATCGAACAGCTAGCGCGAGGCGGAAAAAATTGATAAGCTAACCGCGGCTAAACGTTTTAACGTTCGCGTTACACGACAGGAAGCTGAAAACGCCGGGAATGCCGGCTCTGCGGTGCAGGACAGTAGTTTCGCGTTTCGCGGCTCCGATCGCGAGTTCCACGAGCGGGTACGAGCGCACAGGGAATCGGTAAAGGCGGGTTCATCCCTAAGTCATGATGCTTTTATCCGGCGGCCTCGTCACAGTTGTGTTCTCAGGGTTATTCCGATGCTCGGCGCTCGGCTTCAGCGCGGCGGACTGCGACCGTCGACGACCGGGATAGCCGGTGTATCCTCGGAGGCAGGTACCTCGTTCTGCCGCGTTGTTCCTCCGTCCTTTTAACATTAGATATCCGCGTGTATCGCAGCGCAGCGTACTCGCGCCCGACGATATTTCTATCCGCTCGCGGCGCGAGCGCAGACCGGAGCCTCCGGTCGTTCCGAACCGGGTCAACGCGGGTCGCGGAATCGAATCTGTCTGTCCGTTCTTATCCCGACGGAGTAGACACTTTTGACGGTCCCGGGAGTCTCTCCGTTATTAAATCGATGAATCGCGGGGTCCCGAGGCTGCCCGATCTGTTTCCCCTGTCCAGAATCCTCAGGCGCGAAGCGTTCTTCGAGCGACGGAATTGCTGCATCGTTTATTTATGCGCGCGTAGGCGCAACGAGCGGCGGGCTCCTTGCGCGGCAAATATCCTCGCGGAATCGCCCTCGGAATTGCAAGAACCAAGCCGGAGAAAACGAGGGGGCAACGAAGCGGGAACTCGTACTTAAAAAATTTAGCCGACCCGCCTTCGGACGTATTTTCTTTGCCGGGGAAACGCTCGACACCGTGCGGTCATTAATTTCGCGCGGAAATCTCTACCGTGAACGCGCGCACTCCTTATTTCTCTACTGCTCTCCCCCTCTCTCTTTCCCTTTCTCCCTCTCTTTTTCACTTCTCTCGCGCTGTTTTTCCGAGTCGGCCGAAGAAACCGAAACCTCGCGAAGAAACGTCGCTGCATCGACGTCTCTCGGACGAGGCCGTCTCCCGTGTAATGGAACGGCTTCGATAGTGCGTTTAGATTATTCGTTCGGGAGCGCGAGCGTCGAGAATCCGGCGGGAGTGCAGCTGCTCGGATAATGGCTCGGCGGTGAAGGCAACCGATGCGAGGAACAGGAGCATGTTTTTCTTTTATTCCCGTTACGGCGACGCGGTGACAGCGCGACGCCAAAATAGCCGCCTCCGGCGATCGCGCGATAAACACCAGTCCATTCTCTCCTGCTCCCTTATCTCTCGTTCCGTTCCTCGGATTCTGACTCGCGAACGCCGAATCGAAGAGGACGAGCTCCCCGGGATTGCCAGGCTGGATCCTCTGCATTTAGGGAACGGGGCACGAGAGTAGTCTCCTCTGGAATTTAATATCGTTCTCGGGAAGGGGCTCGGATACTTTTCTGTCGGTGACTACCTGTTCGAACGGGGCGATTCTTTTCCTATTTTTTTAAGCCATCGTTTGATCGGTGAGTGATCGATTTGGTCCGTAATAACTGAAGAGAGCTACGGAATGATTTCTGGAGAAAAAGGGGAGAGAGAAAGAGGGAGACCCTCTCGGATAATGTTCTCCGGCTGCGTGATGGCAATCGAGGAAAGCCGCGGAGGGATATCGGGAGCGATTTTCGTCGATCATGGTGGACGGTTCTAATTACCTGGAGGCGAAGAAGCGATATCGTGGAGCGTCAGGGTTATCGTTTAATTTCAGCGCAAGAAAACGACGGGGCGATAACGTCGGGGATCGGGAAGAGGCTTCGAGTGGCTTTCGTACACTTAAATTTTCTGGGTGGTAAGACTTTACGGCAACAGGCATCGTAAAATGGATACAAAGAGGCTATATTGCCTCGGTTATGAGGCCGTGGAAGCCCAGCAACGGAGAACGTGAATCTGCATATGGAACGCGCATTAAGTAGTTTCTTCAGCGTTTAATTTAATACCGTGGCCACAATGGACGGGACTACGAGACTGCGAGACGACGAGACGCTCAACGCTCAAACGCCTTCCTTGTATGAACGGAGCTTTACACCTCCCGCAGTTTCACCGTCTATTCGCGTTCGCTCGACATTACCTCCGCCCACGCATCCCCCTCGCTCTCTATCTCTCTCCACCTTGCCTCTACCTCCCAGGAACGCCATGAACCGCTACGACGCGCGATACCTTGATATCACCCGAGATTCTGATTATTCCGAAACGACGTTGATTTCCGCGTTAATACACCGTCGCGGCTTGCCAGTGTATGTCGGGAAGAACCGTTTCGTTTTCGCGTCGTAATGGAAGCGCACGCCAAACTAACTATCCGTCGAAGTCGAAAGCATGCTCTCCTTCTCGCAGATTCTTCTCTGTAGTACGGAACTTCGTTTATCTGCACGATCTGGTGCTCTGATTCAAGTATAGAAATCCTCTGGAGGAAAGCTACCACGTTGAAAGTGTTCAAGTATTGTGTTCTTCTCCGTCTCCGGATTAAATTGCTCACGAGAAATCTGCGCACTTGAGCCAATATTTATTTATTTATACACAAGTTCCGGTCGAAAATAACGTGGACCTTTTTGTACAATAGTATAACCGAGTATGCTTAGGATCACTTATAGTTCTCGAGAAAATCTAATTACATAATTGGACGACCGTCTGGCGTGCCTGTGCATGGCTGTCCGTTTCTACTTACACTGTCTTCGTGCTGGGCGAACTTTCACTCTCGGTTTCTCGAGAGCTAGTCATCAAATTAAAAAAATTTGTTATACCTCTTTCACTCATTATTGTACGGGGAATTAGACGATGTGGATTATTAATTGTACACCCGCGCAAAATTATTAATTACGACGAGGTATTGGTGTAGACAAGTCACAGAGACGTGGAAGTTTAAGTCTCCGAGCACGGGGACCTAAAATTGAAACGAACGGCGACGCGAAGGACAAGGTATCTCTGCTATCGGAACCAATCGATGCCCGTCTCCATTATCTCTATTTTTCGAACTCGCGCCGTTCCGGTGGACAGACGCTGGTCCACGATCGACGAAACGGTCTGTCCGAAGACAAGAGCCGCTTCCTGTGAAATCGAGGCCAAACGGTGAATTCGAATCGATCGGATCCTGCACTGTGTCCGAGAGCGTCCGGCGACGTGGGGGACGGGTTGGGGGATGAACGGGCAGCAAGTGCATAAGGAAAGATAAAAGCGGAAACACTGGAGAGGGGGAGGGAACGATGAGTTACACGAGCGTCGACGGTGTGGAGACCGTCTCGAGCAAATGATTGCGACGCGCCTGGAAAACCGTGGACGTATCCAAGGTGGCACCGAGACTCGAAGACAGTTCCGCAGAGGGAAGGAGAGAAAGAGAGAGAGATAGAGAGAGTAAGAGGGAAAGAGAGGGAGCGTGGGCTGAGCGAGAAGGAGGATGGTTGGAGGAGGGGACGCGACTGGGACAGGAAAAAGGAACGCGAGGTCGACGGGAGAAAAAGAAGACGCAGCTGGCAGACAGAGGGTAGCAGAGAGCAGGCTAGCTTCATTTCTTCGTAACTCGGCGCGACAGTCGAGAGAAAAATTGGTTCTACCCTCCTCGGTTGGGTCAGGAAGGTGCGAAGGATTCGTGCGAGGGGCTGCTCTGTCTGGCATACGAAGGGTCGGGTACACACCCTGTAATATCTTATGATTTAGTGTTGGATGCAACGACGCAGCTTAAACGTCGACGTTATACGCTGCTACGAAGCCGATACCCACTCCGAAATTAAACTTTCGCGGCTGTTCTCTCTCTCCTCGACTCGAGGCCGTATTTTTTACCCTCGGTGGAAATTTGTTCCGCGGCGACGGTCACGAAATTCGGTTCTCTCTACCCCCCTTTCTCCTCTTCCCTTTTCTTTCTCCGGGTTTTCTTCATCCACGTTCTCGTCCTATTCTTCTTCTCGCGGTTGTTTCTTCCGTTATCCGGTTAATTTCGTTATCGCTGTGACGTCCTCTCCGGGGCAGAAACTTGCCGTCATCCTTCGACCCCGGCCACGGAAGGATGTCCGGAGGACTTTGAGAACGTGACGTGACACGATATACTGCTGTCGCGGGAGGCAGCCATTTAAGTTTCTTCGCTGACGAACCTTCGGGCTTACCGGGGCGGAGTTAGGCCCTTCTAAACCGGGACGGAGATTAACATGTTTTGATACCACTCACGGCCAGCGCCACGCGCAGCCAAATTTATGCCGGTCCCCCGATCCATTTCGATATCCGTGTACACACGACGAGCTCCCAGGACAGAGCGAAGAGCGAGAGAGAGAGAGAGAGAGAGAGAGAGAGAGAGAGAGAGAGAGAGAGAGAGAGACGACTTTGGCAAGAAGTACGGTGGAACACCTTATGGAAATCGGGTCCGAAGGACGATCAATTTCCTGGCGGTGGCGGGAAACGCGCGTGAAACGGTAATTAAATGACGAGTTAAAATCTCTGGTAACCGAAACGAAACGCTCAGTTTTTATCGTGGTTGTCTCGTTTTGATTTCGCGCCGGCGATCGATCAGCTTGTCGGGGAATTTATAGCGCGGTAAACGCAAACGAGAATAGATGAGGCCGCAGAGCCAGCGTTTCAGTTTTCATCTGTGCGGAACGCGGCCCCCTCTCCTTCTTCTCCTCATCCACCTGCTTCTCTTTCCGCAGTTAGCTGTATTACCGCGGGATACATGGCGGTGTGTACCCCGGCAAACGACGAAATATAACCGAACGTACGGCGAGAGGTAAAAAGGAAGCCGGCGAGGGGAGAAGGACGGAGGAGCGGCGACCGATTGGACAAGCAACGGAAGATAATCCTGCCGCCCGGAGGGAATGGAAATGCCGAGCCGTGGGTGGGGCCCGTGGTTTCTCTACTAATATAAGCGACGAGTCCACCGAATCGGCAATCAAAAAAGGATCGTATAACCTTCGAAGATCGAGATCCCGGAGAATCATGTTCCCCCTACCAGACTTTAAGTTACGGCTTAGATACGAAAGGCGGTCTGCGCGCTAGACGCTGCGATTGATCGTAGGCTATGAGCGCGTGATTCGTCTTTCTCGCTTTCCCGCGGCGCTCTTCCTTTCTCGCGGCCTTTTCCATCTTCCCGTATTTCCCTTCTCCCAGCTCGGGATTCACTCGCTGGGACAGGTGCGCTCCCCGCGCGGAATCTTCGCCGCGAGAGGAACGCGAAGCTCTAAAGGCGAGCCTTTTCTCGAGAAAGTTATAAAATCTGAGTTACCGTGCCGCGAACGGCTCCCTTTTCCCCGTACGCAGACACTTCGCCGCCATTTAATTAACCGCGAACCTTAAATCAGGTGCAGGTATTAAAAACTTTGCACCCTCGACGGCCCGGGGACCGCAGTAATTTCCCTCCCGCGGTCCCCCGCCTTGCCCCGCGCTTTCTCGGCCGCAGCGCCGGAAGAAATAACGATTGCCGCATCCTCGGAAGGGGGGAAGGTCGTTATCGATCGGACAGGTAATTCTCGCGCGATCGTCCATCCCGTTTTACTACCAATCTCCCGCGTTCTCACCGCGCCGCGGTTTCCGCCTTCTTTCGACGCGGACTCCGTTGGAACGCGTCAACGTCCCGGAATTTCGTGTCCTCCGAGCCGGGCTAATACGTATAAGTTGGCCACCGAGCAACAGGCAGTCGCGACACACATAAATCCCAACGAGGCGGCGAGTGGCACACCTGACTTCCGGCTCGACGCGTCCACTTTTCAGAACCCGTTAAGAGACACAGCGCGCCTGTAGGCGCAGATTTTCGGCACCCCGTCGAACAGGCACGCTCTGCCACCTTAGAACAGTGTCACGCACGCTCGTCTCGCGAATTAATGCCTGGACATCGGCTGCGCTTTAGTTACAGTTGCTTCGAAATTTCGGCTCCATGACGAAGAAACGCGTTACGGAAAACGGGGTTACAAATGCTCGTTCGTCGAGTTAACACTAAACCTACCGAAGCCTAAAAGTAACAAAAATTGCCTCGTAAGAATAACAAGACAGAATTTATTAAAATTTTCATAATTTCTAGAATAGTGTGTACCTAAATAAAGAAATATATTCAACCATTTCTATGGAATGATCAATTTCGAACATGGAAAAGTAATATCTTTATTACGACACAGGAACATTATTTTGTGACTATCATATGTTGCACGTGTCGCACTAATTTTATTATTGTAATGTACACCGCCAATCTGTAGAAGTTTGACGTACTGGCACGTCATTGACGGAATTGGCCGGTATCAGTTCGGCGTACCAATACGTCGGTCTCGAATGGGTTAACGTTTGGAGATGGCCCGTGATTCCCAGCCGTCGATAGGAACTCTGGTTTCAGGTGGTTCGACAAGGTATGATCGGAGTAATTCCCCGGCAGTTGTTCGAATAATCGATAGCGATCGGTTTGCGAATACACTCGGAAAATATTGTCCCCGTTATCCATCTGAGAGTTGCGCCGAGGCGATCCATAAAGAGAGCGAGACGGCGAACGGGTAGCGCGGCCACGAGGGAAAAGGAAGAAGAGCCAACAGCGACGAAGAACGTTTTCGTAGAATCTCCCGGCACCGAAAGTATTGGCCAACGATGACGAGGCGTCTTTCTCGACCTCGCGTCAAAACTTTTCAAGCCGCGGCTCGACAAAGTGTTGACCGATTCGTTGCCGGTCTCCCGACGGCTCCCTTTGCTCTCCGATGGACCATAGTTTGGCCCGCGGTGGGCTCTCTGTCCCGGTGTAACTTATATTTAATTACTGTCGGTAATATATTAGATTTAAAGAGTTTCCTCGTAAAATATCGCAACATTAAGAAAACCTCGGCGCTTCCATCGCGGCCGCCTGGAGGAAATGATTTAGCTTTCATGAATTCTTTAAGGCCACCGCTCCTCCGGCACCAGCAGAAAGTCCTCCGAGTTACAATCGCACCGAGTTACTCTCTTCCTCTCCCTCTCCCTGTCCCTCCTTCTCTCTGGTTCTCTCTTTGGCCGCACTGGCCCGTTTCCTCCTTTCTGCTCCTGGGTCACGAGAGTGCGGGGGCGGCCTCTTCTTTCTCATTTTTATCACAGCGCCGGCAGAGGCTCAGGGCGATACTCTCTTAAATTCTCGCGATCGTTCCTGCCCTCGGCGCCGCGCTTTTCTCTCCCGGCCTCCTTTCGTCGTGCAATTAATAAAGCTTCTGGAATTTATTGCGATTCCGTTGCGAGAGCGCGCGGCCGCTCGAGAGAGAATGAGAGAGGCCGAGCATGGTATCGTCGCGGTTCCTTCGCGGCGAGTCCACGGGACAATGAATCAACTCGCGAGGCGTATTCGTTCGGAACGAAACGGGATTACCGTTTCGCGGTGGAGAAATCGTGTCGAGTGATTCCTCGTCTTGCTGAAAGGAGCTCAAGATAGCTCGGAGACGATGGGCAGAGGACCGAGGGATCGGTTCGAATGGATCTCTCCGCTCGACTTCCCATTGGTCCCGGCCCATTCTCATCCCTCGGCTCTCTTCTCCGGATCCGCGGAAAAATAGCGGTCCCTCGTGAGGTTCGGTAAATGGCAGCTCGCGAGGCTCTGTTTTTTCGTCGTTTCGACGGCGCTCTCGTTGAATTCGTTGCGAAAACGGGATCAACAGCGGCGGAGTAATCAGCCTCTCTTTAACCACGCACGCGACTATAGATCCCCGGAGCCGGAAGAAAACGAACCGGCTTGGCAGTTGATGAAAGCTTGTTTTCACCGGCGGAGCACCGAACAACCCCGAATGCGCTTATCGTTGCGACGCGGGCATAAACGAGCCCTGAATACGACGGAAAATGAAAACGTTTAGAAATGCCGGGGTCTTCGTCGGAAACGCGAACGATCTGTTCACCGTCGATTGAAATCGCGGCCGCGCGGGACTGGTTGCCGCGCGTCTTCTCGGCTCCCTGTTCGACGCCAATCGGCTCCCACTTCCCCGTTCCACTGCCATACCCTTTTTCAAAACAGTTACGAGTCAGCGGACATAATCGTCGAGGAGGGAAGGGCGCGGAGGACGCGGCCGTCGTCTCTCTGCACACGATATCACGACGACGATAGGTACGCGCGCGATATCGAGCGTCGAATCGGTGCTCATGTGGGTTAAGTGCTTCCGTTCCGACGTCTATGCCCGATGCTGCCTTTGTACATTCGTTTAACCGAAGCAACTGCGCGAGCCTCGTTTTACGGAACTGTTCAGAAACTGAATCGGGAAAACCTTTTGATACGTCATAGATTACACGGACCATGATATCTGTGGAAAATTTCGTGCGGATCGGTCCACCGGTCCGCGACATATCAACCATTCACGATTCTCTGTTGGAAATAGCCGGGAAAAAACTCAATCGGAAAAGTCGTTCGGTGTATCCTAGATCGCAGTGATCACCGGTTCGTGGGATATTTAATTTAATTCGTCTGATTCGATAAGGGGAAATTTATTTGTCCATTATGGTTGGTCTATTGCGGTGAGACTAACATGTGATGTAAAGAGTGTACTGTATTTTTATATTTTATAAGTACAAATAATACTGGAATGTTATATAGTAATAGAGCCATAAATACATTGTTAAGGAGTTATGACAAAAATACGATATATTTTGAGAGGCAGGAAATGCCTCTCAACGCAATCCCAAAGTCGGAAACTCGTTCGAGTCGCGAGTGACCAACAGCTCCGTATCGACGGCGTTTAAATACAGTTTTTCCAAAGTTAAAGTACAGCTTTTTTCAACGTTCGGTTTTTCGGTGAATTTTCGCGAACCTTCCGCTGAAAGTTCGAGGGCACGTTTCCCTGGGAATATCGCGGGAAAATATCAATTGGCAGAACCGATTCCGTGACCGAGACTTGTCGGAGGTAGTTCGGTGTATCGAGAAAACTCGATGAGACGCGGCAAGCAGTCGGAAAATGATCTCGTTCCGGTAATTGCTCGCCGCGGTTACGGTTGCGAATTCGTTAGCGAATTTCGAGCGGAGAGTAAACGCGAGAAAGCGCGCAATCGGCCGGTCGGTCGGGCCGGCGAACGCCGAGGGCTTTGACGAAAAGAGAGAAAAAGAGAGAGAGAGAGAGAGAGAGAGAGTGAGAGAGAGAGGGGGGCGAGAAATATATAGAAAGGGAGAGCCGGGAATTTTGCAGTTCTAATTCGCCTCTTCCGATAACAATACTTGGTCGGCTGTTGGGTTCCGTCGCGCTGCGCAAGAATTTAATTGCGACGGTTTCTCTTTGTTATTATTCCCGCTTGACGGCCACGCTGATGCCGTATAATGAGATCTTCCGTTATACTTTCGCGGCGGAGTAAAGCCACCTCGCGCGTCACGTCAAGCGTTATCCTGCCTGTTTTTCTTTCGTATTCCCTATTGTTCGGACGAACAAAAGGGTGAACCGAGGCTGCGCCGCCTCTGGCTCAAGCGCATACTCGCGCGCGCCCGTTACAAAATACATTTCATAGCGTTTCATACATCTCGCTTGGCTCGCAATTAAATTGTTCTTTTCGGGAGTCGGCGCCGACCGGCCGGTCGAACGCATATTTCGGAGAGCGGACGGATCTCGGCTCAAGAACCGGCGACCGATCGAATTGTTTTCCCGTCGAGCTCCGGCGGATCCTCGCCGAGGAGAATTTCACGGTAATCCAAATGGTCAGTGTTCGATGAAAAATGCAGAATTGGCGCGGGATATCGTTTGATGGAACAATTCCATTAGAGTTTTCGCCTGGGATCGGCTGACAAGGGATGCGGGCTGGGATGGAGATGGAACGGGAGGAAATAAAACGAGGGTCGGGAGAGCCGGGAGGCGTGCATGGCAAGAGAGAAAGAGAGAGAGACAGAGGAGAGAAAGAAAAGAGAGAGAGAGAAAGCGAAGGAGGGACGGAGAGCAGAAGAGAGAAGACAAGAGAGGCGGCGCGTACGAGCATTTTTCGAAAAGAGCTCGGAAAAGCCCCAGTGGCCGGTTGAATCGTGTACACAATGACGTTTCGTAAGGCTGCAAAGGGACTTTCCTTCCAGCCGGAACTATCCTCCTGTGTGTCCTCGCCTCGTCTGAATTTCCTTCCCCGGCGACAGTTATTCCCACGAATTATTCGTGTCTGCCGCGATATTCCCGGTGCCGAATAATCGACGAGCCGGCCGGTTCCATTTTCTTTTCGATCCGCGCGTTCTGAGCCCGAATAAATGATGGGAATGGCGTTGCTCGTCCGTCAGAGAGGATCCATCGCGTCGGCGGAAGACTTGAAATTTTTGACGGCGCGATTATCAACGAAAATTCCCGGTTTTTATCCTAGAGAATTTGTCTCTGTCCGGCGCGTAGAGGCTCGCGTCACGCCGCTGTTACGCTTATAATGGCTTAATGACCGGTTGCCGCGCATACGCGCGCCCACTTATTGTTTATGCTATGAATAGTTTATTCCGTATCGTTGTTCGCCGGCGTCCAGCAAGTGCGTCGGCCGTCCACGGTACACCGATGTGCGTGCCGACCGACCTATTCAAAAGCCGATGAATGCGTTTCACCGAGAAAAACGCCTCGAACGCTTCCCAAAAATCGACTCCGAACAAAATCAAAATTGCCGCAACTTTTTCGCCGAAGGATCGGTTCGATGTTGAAAGAGAGAGGGAGAGAGAAACAGAGTCGCGGTTTGGCAGATGGTGGCGGGTTCATCGATTTCTCACTAGCTTGCTCGAACCCCGCACGTGTGTGTGCACCGACGAAATGCATAAATAAAGCCACGTAAAAGCAGGAAACTCGACCGTTGTTTTTCGCTCGCGTGGACCGGGTTAAATGGCGGTAACCGTGCTGTTTTGTAAGTGGCGCCGGAAAATTTGTCGGAGAACGGAGAAGCGCGCGATAAAACTGCCCCAGGAGATACACAGCGCGAATTAAAGGGCCTGGCCGATTAAGATGGCCCAAAATGCCCTTAGAGGTTTTTCAGTGACTCGTATACCGTTCGATAGCTGACAAAGAATTAAGAAGCAAGCAATTTTTAAAGAAAGCATCTCCATAACTAGAACAATTTGAAAATAAATAATTCACGAGGATAAAACACATTCCTGACACATTGTAATAAAAATTTAGACGATCGAAGTCAGTGCAACTTATACCACAGGATTCAACTTAGGAAACTGAATTTTTTGGCTGGCCTTTTTGCGATGGCACGGGACCGTAGAATATGCCAGCGTTAGCGAATCGGGTTCGGAGTTCGGTCGAGGTTCGTTGAATCTGTTTGATCGTCCGCGGCTCGGGGATCGAGCGAGAATAGGAGGAGGCCAAGCTCGAAGGCGAATCGGATCCAGATGCTGCAGGGAACCGGGAGTTGTCGTAACCGAGCTGATTCGCGGAAAGACCTGCTCGGGGTTACGAGGGAAGAAGCAAAGCGGAGAGAACAAGCAGGGCGACGCGAGGCAAGGCGACGTCGAAGGGAATCGAGGAGGAACGGGCGCGCGCGTCGAAGCGGCGAGAAACCGCCGGGGCAAGTTGCTCTCGCGTCCCCAGAGCGTGGCTCGTTCCAGTCGTCGTTGTTTGTATTTTCGAGACTCCAGCGGCGGTTACGAGGGGCCTTCAAAAACTTTTAATTAATACAGATGACAAGTACACAAAGCCTCGGCCGAGCAAAGAATTTCGGAACAAAGGAAAGAGAAGAGTATTGTTGTCGAGTCTTGTTACGAGTGACGCGTCGTGCCGTTTCCCGTCTCGTCTCGTCTCTCGTCTCTAGTCTCGACTCATTTCGTCTCGTCTCGCCCGGTCGTCCCGTCGCGAGGGAGGCCAGATGGAGACGAAGTAGGAACCGGCGCGAGAGAAAGGTCCAGGTGAAAAGCCGTGGGGGAGGAGAGATAAAAAGCGTAAGTAGAAAGGAAACGAGGAGCAACGCGTGGAAACGCGGCCGAACAAGCTTCCGTGTCAGCATCATCCAGTTCTCTTTACTTCCGCCTCTGTGTTTCGTCCTTTCACAACGGAAGGAGACGCCACGACGCGCCGGCAACAAGGGGAAGAGCTTCCAGCGAGCGTTTGCCGTTTCACGCGCCGACACGCGCGACCATTCGTCGCTTTTCCAGCCACCAAGAATCATTCACAGATGCCGGGGTTTCGCAACATACAGAGCCTCCTCTCGCATTTTTTTTAATGCCTCCGCTCTCCAAGATCTCTACCACCACGTTCCCCTGAATAACTCGGTCAATTTTCAACCAATTCGGTTTAAACTGCTCCGCGGAGATCGCTGATTAGATTCTCGCGGAGCAGACTCGGAAAGACTCGCGATCGAACGATCGCACTTTTCAGAATTCCTTCGATCGCCTATCGTTTCCTAACGTGTCACTCTTTCCCCGAAAAATTGATGGGTGCGATGGGTGTCACCGATTTTCTCGCGAAAAAATATCCGTTTTGTTTATTCCCCTGGTCCCGTCTGACCGTTGCTCGATCGATTTTTTCTTTTTTGCAAATTATGACACGCTTCGCAGCGTCGGACGCTGCGACTGCAAATAACGGCGCGCGTCTAAATAAATCTGGTAAAGAAGAGACAGTTCCACGCATTTTTACATTGTCGGGAACGTTTGATAGGGGAACTAGAACTTCACAGATCAGAGGAATCATCGATAAATAGATAGAGAAAAATACTCGACGGTATTTTCGCGCGGGAGTTCGGTAATTAACAGGTGTTGATTTATTACCGGTTTATCATCGAGTAAATTCCGGATGGAACTGTATCCCCGTTAGAAAGTCGAAAATATTGTTTCAGCGAAGCGATGCGCCGGCAGAAACGAAAGCCACGAAATCCATTATCCGAGTATGCGTGTATCGATTGTGCCGGCTTTTATTCCATCGGCTGATGGCGGATGGTTCGACAGGATATTTTTGTTCCGGCAGTGGAAACATTTTTGCCAGTGAAAAATTCAAAGTTGCTGCGACGACGATAGGATCGGCGAACGGGGGACGATCCCGCGTCGAACGGTCGCCGTCGAAGCGACGGATTGCCGCGAAAACCGAGGCGGGAAAGATCGCCGTCTTCGCGGCGGCTCTCGCCGGGTAGACGGACGAAAACAGGAGAGAACTTTTAAGCCGAGGAACTTGGAGCGCGCGACGCCAGATTTTAATTAGTCTTTCCCATGGTCAGGAGCCGTCGATGCGCGCTGAAATTTCCGCTACCCGACTCGGCGACCCGTTTCCGGCGAAACTTTAACGACCGACATAATTATACTTAATTGCGTAGCCGGGGAATTTAATAAAACGACATTATCGCTTATCGGGTCCGCGTTAACGCTTCCGACGCGCCGCGACGGAGCCCCTTGCATTAATCCTCTCGTTACGCAAATCTTCCGGCATCTGTTTCCTTATTGTACAAGTAATGCGACCTTTGCTTCGCGAAATAACGATCTAATCGAGCAGACGCTTCGGCTAAACTTCCTCGAACCGTGTCCGGTGGAATTAACCCCAGCGGTTTTCTCGCCTACATTTATTTCCATTTTATACACCTTTGTGCATTTTATACATATGAAACCGAATTTTGCGACTCAACAGTTACACTTTCAACAGTTCCTTTAAATATAAAAACATTTGATAATGTTAAAACTATTTCGAAACCTGATGTAACAATTTCTAATGTCGCCTTCGAGTGCAGAGGGTTGAAACGTGCAGCATACTGATACGAAGAACGCGCGAGCGGCCCGGGTTTTTGTTATTGATAACGAGTCGTTTATTTTTAAGATGTTTGTTTTATCGCGGTCCGTACTCGTCAGAAAAACCGATGAGGCAGCATTTTAACGTGTTCCAGGTACAATTAATCCCACATGGGGTGCTGCTTCTTTCTACCATGTTCGCGGAAGATTGGACAAGCATAACCCTGTCCTACGGATCCACGTTTCCGTGGAATATCGCTTTACCGACTAAATTGTGTATCGATTTATGGATTGTTGAACGAGCAGTTTGTCTCGAGGCCGGAAAACGTCAGATCTAGATCGCCGGGTGATTATACCGGCCTTTAGAGAGAGAGGGGGGAGGGTTGAGAACAGGGGCGGCGGTTTGCTAAAAATCGCCTGTTCCCGGGATCAGAGGCGGCCCCCGCTAGTTTCTAATTAAACGTCCCTTCGAAGTCTTCGGTTTCGGCGGCGTCCGGAGTGAAAGACTGGCCCGGGGTTTCGGTACCGATCTGATTAATGTTGCATCGTTCGATCGTTTGCCCCCCGTATCGATCTCCGTCCGACGGTAAACGGAAAGCCAAATGAACGAGGAAACGACGGGACGAGGACGGTGAGGGGACAGGGGCCAGGACCCGGAGTTCGTCTCGTTTGCGGGAGAAATCGTTTACACGTGTGTGCACGTCGGTGCGTTCCGATCTACCCCGTTCCTCTCATTATTTGGGATCGCGCGTACCTACGTGCCACCGGCCAGGAACACCAAGATATCCATTCGTGCCGAATCGACAGCGCTCGGCAACGCGTTATCCCGGCACGGAGCGCACAAAAGTCCCTCGGAACTTGCAAACGACTGCTCATCTTTCTGCACCTAAATTGGAACCGAATCAAATTCCAGTGAAAACAGGTTGTCACGTTTCACATCCGAACGGCGGGTCTATTCGGAATTTGAAAATTGTTATTCGAATAACAAGCTTCTGATAACTCATTGAAATCTTCGCTCGTTCGATCGAGGTATTAAATGCATAATAATTACGATGGTCCTGCATGTCGTTGTACCAAAGGATTTTAACTCATTTATAAATAAATAAGTGAATAGACCGCGGATCTTTGTGTAAAATTAAAACTCCGTGCGCCCGTTGCAAGCAGCGGGAACTGCGTAAACATTTAGTTACGATTTGAATAATTTCGAGAAGTTACTAAAACTAAAATCGAATCATGAAATTTTAATAACGTCAGTGTCTTATGTATATATTTTATAATTTTACTGTAAAATCTGTGCATTTCATATTAAGTGGCATAATATATAAAGAGAATTAACGTGCCCGGAAGGAGTCTCTTAAAAAGTGTATTATAAAAACTGCGAGAAAATAAATAAACTGCAAATAAAATTATGAAATGATGATGTTCAGTTATATTTTCGTCGACAAGGTCCGCTGTTTGTGTTAATTGCATCGAACGTCCGCTTGCAAGTATGAACGATATCGAGGGAAGATTTTCGCGTGGAGAGTAGAACGAATTTCTACATGTAGACTTTGTTGCTCGGAGCTATTTTCCAGCTCCGACCGAGTGGACCGATTATTCCCGACCGGTCGACGATGATGGGGGGCTGGTTGCGGCGGATCGGAATTTTGATCGATTCCTCGCTTCTCCGGAATAGTGGGTGCGGAGTTTGCGATCGTGGGGAAGCTCGCGGAGACGTTCGTGATCGATTATGGGTGGCCGAGCCGCGATACGCAATCTCCCGTTATTTCGCCGTGTATGCGTTTAATATTCGATCCGCGGAACTCCGAGCAGAACGATACGAAGCTACGAGTTTTCGCGGCGGTGCTGCGGCGACGACGACCGTAGTCGCTGGCGGAGAAGAAGATCCGGGAAGTAAGAGGCGGGCTTAATACTTGCCCGATTTCCTTTCCGCGAAGGGTGCGCGATGTCGCAATAAAAATTTCCATACGGCGGGATCGCGGCCGGAATTCCTCCGGTAAAGAGCCAGCGCCGTTTCGAAGGGATTTACTCTTGTCCGTATCGAGATCTCGAGTTTTGTCGCGTTCCCGTTTCACCCGCGCCGATGATCTAGTCCTAGGCGCTGGCGGGATTCCGCGCGCGGAAAACACGGCGGGTATCCCTTTGTCGAGTTCGATCGCGTAACATTCGCGCGGCGAGAAGCTCGAAGACACGGGCTCCTCCGGTTTAATCCGTTTCCGCCCGATTTTCAGCCCCTCTTTTGTTCGTCCCTTCTCGGTCTAACTCGGAACGCCGGCGTCGACGGCGTCGTCCTCGGCGGCGGCGGTTCCTTTGCCACTGACAATTGGATTCTCCGCACTACTCCCGTCGAGTTACAGATTTTTCCTTTCCGCGAAAATTTCCTTAGAGTCCCCTTTGACAGGGGATCCCCCATCCCGGGATCTCTCGGTTCCGTCTTTGGCCCCGCTCGTTTCCTCGCCGCTCGTTCCCGGGATCCGAGCCGAGTGGAGCGGATTGGAGCAACGTCTCTAAGTACCGTGGAAGAAGGTTCGTTACCGATCCCCGTTTTCTTGCGGTTTAAAAGTGACGCGGGCAAAGATTGCTCTCTCTCCGGGCGGCGAGGAGCCGTGGAGCCACGCCTATCCAGTGCTGGCCACGCCTACTTTGCTCGCGGAGGAATCGAGACGGATGGATTTATGTGTAGACCGCTGATTTTTGCGCGAAATAAAAATTCCCTGCATCAATTTCGATATATAGAAGCCAAAAAATCCGATCTTTTCCTTTAGTAATTTTAATTCGGAGCAAGACACGCCTTTTAGAGGACTCTTTAGAGCATAGACCGGCTACAGTCTGATGATCTAGGGTTCAACTGTGATCCTGAATCTTTGCGGAAAGACGGCGGAACATTCGATTCCTCTACGATTCATGCGGCAAGGATGGTCACGAGTCATTAACAGCCCGCTATCGGGGTGTTCGGTTTCTTTTTTAGACGGCGCGTCTCGTCGCCCGGTTTTCTTTCCGTCGCGGCGGGTCGGGTCGAGTCGAGTCGCGTCGGATCGATACTCGGACCTGTATGCGAACGCCGGTTCGATCGATACGAGAAAATTTATGTAGGTGGCGATAACCGATGCCCGCGACGAGCCGCAATTACGATTTCGAGCGTAATTGGCGACGGCCGGAAAGACGACGCTGCTCTCCGATTACTAGTTGCCGATTCAATTAGAGGGTGTTCTGCCAATTAAATCGCCTCCGACGAATATAACGACGCGGCGGCGACTTTTCAAGCGAGACATCTTTTCTCCTCCGGCAAGCTGCTCGCGAAGGCTTTCGAGACGCGGCGGCGAGCCGAGCCGAGCCGCGCGCCGCGAGTCTCTTTGCGAAGGAACGGATTCCGTGCTCGAGCGGGTCTTGATTTTTAACTCGTTTCGTGATCAAGGCCATTAAAAGGGAGGGGGGACGAGCGAGGGGCGGACGTCGGAAGGGAGAAAACGTTTCTCGGAGGGATTCGAATCTTTGCCGTTCTCATACACTCGTTTCTCGCGTCTACGTGCTCGATTACCGGCAAATTTACTGCGTAATAAAACGCGACCGCCTGAAACGCGTGTTATCGAAAAACCGTGCCGATTTCTACGCGGCCGCCGTGAAAACTTTCCTCTCCCTCCCCTCTTCGTTCTCTCTACGCTTTGATCGTTCGTTGACGAAAACTCTGGAATTTGAGCGAAGCTTGCGTCCCGAACAGAGAAACGATTTACGCCCGATCCAATCGCGACACGCCGGCTTATTACGAACGGCGAATGAATCGCACAAAGAGCGAAATTGTCGACGCGCAGCGTCGAACGTTGAAGTTTAACGAAAATCGCCCGCCGGCCGGTATTATGTTTCAGCCCCGGAGAAATTGTTAATTAAAACGGGCGTAATTTACCAGCGAAAGAGCGACGAGTACCGATACGCCCCCGCAGCGCGAGCAGCCGACCACGAGGCGGTTTTTTCATTTACGTAGAAAGCGCGGCTCATTGCGTCGACCCGAACTCCATTATAATTTAATCACTGGCTACTCGGGAGACCCGCGCGCGCGCGCGATTTCCTACTGACGCGTTCTGCCCGCCGTTATCGTTGCTGCCGCTGTTGTTGTTGTTCCGCGGACCGGTAGCAAGATAACCAGGCCGCAACTCCGTTTAGTAAATCAACACCAAAGTGCATCGATAGCACGGGACGACGAACGTACAGCACTCTGTCGCGCGCGCGCGAGAGGCATATTCACTTTTACCGCTCGCCGGGCGGTATACATCAACGCGACGATCAACTAATTATCAACGCAACCGAACTCGTGTCAACATTAATCGCGGTCCACGACGACCGGAGACTGACGGTCTCCGGCGGCTCGATTTACAATTTATAAACATCGGGGGCCGCGACTGCGAACGCGGTCGCGACCGAATAATTTTACCGTCGGTCGGCGGGATCCACGCGGCTGCTTCCCGCTCGCGCTCTCGAGCGCGCTCAATTTTCAGAGCGCGGCCTGCTCCAGCCCCGGAGAGAGCATCGTTGAAAAATCACCGCCTCTCTCTCTCTCTCTCTCTCTCTCTTTCTTTCTCTCTCGCCGCCGCCGCTTTTGAATTCCTTTCGGCCGCGCCGGAATTTTCATCCGCCGCGGACGAGAAGAAAGGAACCGGCCGGGAGCGCAGAGGACCACCGCCGGGAAAGAGCAGCGGGGAATGGCAGCGGGGATACGGATATTACCTAGCGTAATTTTCCAGTGGACGGCGCCAAGAAATGTTTATTCATAAGTTACTAGAATGCGCGCGATGCGCGATTGTTCCGCGACGTTTTTACACGATCGTGCGCGGGACACGGTGGCCGTCTCGTCTCGCCGGTTTCACTGGCCTGCCGTTTTTCCCGGCGATCCCGCCCACGCGCGAGCCGATCCCGCGGAAACCCCTGGACACGCGTATGCTTGCTTGCACACGCTCGATGAGTGGCCGCGCCGTAGAATTTTTATTTATTTCATTCACCGGAGTTTCGAGCACGCGGAATATTATGTTCGAGCAATTTCCCGAAATGCCCCGCACACTAGATGGGCGAGGCTTGTTGTCGTCTGAACTTTTTCCGAGGCTTTTTCCCCCGAATTACTCGCGCGATTTTGCTCAAATTTCGAGGGAATATTCCGCGCGATGCGTTGCGCGATTCGTTGTTGATAGCCGAACGGCGGCACGAGCTTACGATTAGCCGGTTTTTGCGGCCCCGCAGCCCCTGGCCGCTCACTTATCGAGCGGGCACCCGTTAAACGAAGCATCGTTTTGCCTTATTGCGGACTGCCGCGTCCAGTCCCGTCACTGCGGAATATAATGTGTTGCCTGCAATCCGTCGGCCTTTGTAGTTTCGAAATACGTTAATCCGGATTATAAATTCGTAATTCCGGTTAAGCGGATCAGAGACCGTCGCGCTTCGGCGTGGTAGGAAAAAGCTCGGGAAACCTATCGTAAACGTTATCGGATGACAGGCTCGCGCGGCCAGCATAGGGCCCGTGGTGCTTTTTGGTGCCGGTTTTCAGCGGAAGCGTCGCCATTGCCCGGTACAAAGCCTCGCTGCCATCGGCGGCCGCGTATTTCTGGAACGGTCGCTCGTAAAACAGGATACTTGGAGAATTTAGTTACACGGGACGCAACGGAAGAACAGCATTACGCGGTCGACTCGACCGGTCCAGGCCCGAGTTCCAGCGATCGAAGCGATCGTTACCTACTCTATGTCTTTTCTTCCCGATCCCCCTACCTGCTCGTTTCTCTCTTGGACAACAACTTTTCATTCGACGATCGGCATAGATTTTATCGCGGACGAATAAAAGAACACCGTAACCGAGGATCCTTAACGCGCTCGCTGCCCCGACGTCCATGGTGCAGGGCCATCTCGAGAGTTTTCAAGAGCGACAGATTGCTCTATTTCGGACTGCCGCCTCGGACTCCGCGACAAAGTTTAACGACATGTCCAGAAAATACCGCGTCTCGGCCGAGACGCGCGAAAAATAAAATATGTCGGGATGCTACGTGTTCGCCGTGGGAAACTGCCTGTACGCAGTTCAACAGCACGGGAAAGTTGGGCGCAAGTTCTGGCTCCGTTAGTTTCGAAGTGACTTCCTGGCTAATTATACGCGCAGTATCATCGAATCGGCTCCGCGATGCAGCGCGTGCAACTTCGTCACAATTGATTACTCAATTTTAGACGTGTAGCAGCGCATTCGAATTAAATCCAGTGACGACGCTCTTAAAGAAACCGCGACCGGGACGATTCCGACAGTGACGCGATTGACATGACACGAGATCCAATCTTAACACCAAATGACCTACTTCGTACTTTTTAATCAACAATTACCATAAATTACAAGATCTTTCTATGGGAAGCGACGTAACAAATTTCTTTATTCAAGCTCGTTTTCCAATAAAGACCGCACAAAATCTAAGCGAAACCAGTCGTGACGTCTTTTAGAGGTAAACCAGTTACATTTAATGCTAGGTTTAACGTCAACCAACAAACAGCGCCGATTATTGCGAGGGATTTGGACGTCTAATTAATTAGCTCCTTGCGTAAAACCCCCGTGACCTACATACGGATGCGATGGGACAGTGGACGGCGCGAAGATAGTGGCTCGAAAAATTGGCGCGAAATATCGGCGGGTTGCATCCGCTCGAATTACCGGGCGAGCTTGTATTCATTTCGCGCCGGGGCTCGCCTAATCGCGATCCCGGACTCTAATAGACAGGTTATTGTAACGTCGAACCGTGTCGGACGTCTGGTATCTGGCGCGGTTTGATCTCATCGTTGCGATGGGGCCGGTAATTTCGTTATCTGCGCACGCTTTTTCCGCGTCCCGGTGGCGTTGCCGGTCTGCTGGCAATCGATGGATCGAAACGCGAGGACGACTGGTGTACACGAAACAAAAATTACCAGCGCGACCCGCTGCGAGCCGTTCCGACCTGCCTCGATAGAGAGAAGAAGCTGCGCGCGCTAGGAGACACGTTCCGAAGAGACGAGAAGAGGAAGTTGTTTCGAAGTAGCAACAACACACGCTTGGCAACTTACCCGCTCGGAAAGAGTGCGGTGCGGTCGGAGACGCGGTTTCTTCGGCTCCAGGCTGGAAGACGGTCGCTGTACTCCCAGGGGCCATCCGAGTTCCGTGGTTGGACGACGAACGGTGTCCGTGGTTCGAGGCAGGCAAAAAGAAAAGAAACTGTCT
Organism: Augochlorella aurata; assembly: GCA_028455555.1. Taxonomy (NCBI): domain Eukaryota; kingdom Metazoa; phylum Arthropoda; class Insecta; order Hymenoptera; family Halictidae; genus Augochlorella; species Augochlorella aurata. The sequence goes on along the minus strand of CM052154.1, from coordinate 8,832,581 downwards.
CTCTCCGAGAGGGATCGTGACGGGCCTCCACGATTCCAGGGGCGCAAGCGTCGAAGATCGCGGCACGCGTGTACTTTCTCTCTCGCGATCTCGCGGATCCTTTCGGAGAGACCGTGTGTTCCGGAAGCACCCTCGTGGTCGCCACGAGCACCGCCGTCCCTGGGAGTACCACGCGGACAAACATCGAGCTAGAAACTGCGATACGTTGGCCAGAGCACGGCGTCGGCTCACCCCGGACATCCTCCTACGAGGGGGACGCATGCGTCGCGTTTAAACCGACGCCGAAACCACCCTCTCTGCGCCTCGCGCTCCTTTCTCTCTCTCTCTCTTTCTCTCCCTCTTTCTTTCTCTTGCCCCGCGTTTCTCTTGCCGAGGATTCTTTCACTTTCCCCCTCAGTACCGATCTTTCCGGAAAAATAGCACGATTTCTTGGACATTCCGGGGATTCCAACGACACTCTGCTCGCTCTTGTAGAGGAAGTCGAACAGATGAACGATCGACAATGTAATCGGGGTTAGTCTGTCGCAGGCGACGATCGTTCGCCATTATTTTGCTCGAAGGCTCGACGAGCCTTCAAGACGACGACGACGACGACGGCGAAAATCTTTCCCGGCGCAATTTCGTACGCGTTTCGTGGTCGGATCTCGAACCAGAGGGGATTGGACGCATGCGCCTCGGCCGCCGGTAGGCCGCGAGGGGGTATCGTCGCGGGGTATGGGGGTGAGTCAGTCAAGCCGCAGCGCGCGTTCGGAAAACTACCCCTAACGCGATCTCGCGTCCTCGCGACCGATTTCTAATTGAACCGCGAGTTCGCGGACGGAGCCGCGCGCGTTGCCCTCTCCGTCTCGGTCCCCGGAACAGTCCCCGTTGTCCCCGCGGTCGAGTAAACAGCTCGAACCGGCCAACGATCGCCGTACTCCACCGGGAAGCTCGGAGAAACGTCAGGAAGCATCGCGGCGGCAACGAAAGCGGACGGCGAAAACGAACGGCGAAGAAAGAAGGAGGAAGCTCTCGGAGCGAGATGGCCGAGAGATCGAAAGGATAAAACCGGGTTCAACGATTCCACGAAGTTGCCAGTGATGTTCCGGTCGGTTCTCCAAAGCGTTCGCCGGAAGTTCGTCGAGGATTGCGTGTGTGCCAGCAGTTTGTCTTGAGCGGAATCGTCGATGGAAGTAGCGTTCGTTCCAGCGATCTCGAGGAGGATCGAACGACAGCAGAGGGTAGCGGGGAGCGTGTCGGAGTTGAGGGTAGTGAATTCACGGAGGTAGAATGAAGAGGAGGACGGTCCTGTTGAAGGCTGGCAGGAGCGAAGCAGGGACGAGGACGACCGGCTTGGCGATGTAACGTCGGCTGGCGGAGGCCGAGTCGACGTTTCCGGGCACAGGGTGAACGCCTTTCCCCCTTGACGGAGCCTTGACGGAACCAGAGGTTTAGCTGGCGGGCAGCGCGCTCGGAAAAATATGGGATGGTCGTGGAATCATCGGAAGAAAGAGTCTGGGTAATCGTTTGCTGACTATCGGGATTACCGGACCGCCGGCAGGGCATGAGAGATTTCGGCAGGGCGCAGGAGGGTGGGAAAGGCGGCAGAAGACGTTCGTTCTCGATCTCGATGTTCTTGGGCCTGTTTGGTCGCGAGGCTGGCTGTTAGCGGCGGAAAAGGCGAAGAAGAGGAGCCGGTGGAACGGTCGCGGGAAACGGAGACGAAGTGCGTCGTCCCCGAGGGAAATACGTCGACGGGGTGCTTTTTGGGAACGAGGTCGGTGACGTCGTTCGCAAAATCGATCTTCCTTTCGCGATTGCCAGCCAAGAAAGAAGAAAGGAAGGACGACGAGGACGAGCAGCGGCGACGACGGCAGCGGCGGCAGCAGCAAGAGGAGGAGAAAGAAGAAGAAGAAAAAGACGAAGAGGAGAAAGCGTCTTGGCAAAGGGATGATGTGAATGCGGCTCGGCGCCTATCTCGCGTTCAAGTAGGAGAGTGTGCGGTCGTTAACGATGCTCGCGGAAAACTTGTCGTTTTTATCTTTGACCGTTTCCACGTAGGATATAGAACGCGGCCCGCTGATGGTAAATGGCGCGTGTCGATAGTTACGCCCGCTTCGCGCTGAATAAGCGTTTCCATTTCCCTGGCGAGTACGCGTTGTCCGTCACCCATCGACCGAGCGGAAAGTATTTTTTTACGCGACGAGACAGTCGAATGTCCCCCAGTGAATTGCCCGCGTGCGACGGAAGATCGTCGCCGATCCTGTGATCCGAAGCGATCCGGCACTGCTCGAGGAACCTTTGTCATTTCACGCCCCGTCCAGTTCGAGTTCCCCTGCTCCCCCGGATAGTGCTATCCCCCCGGCAGATCGGCGACCCACCGGTCGCCCAACAGAGTTCTTCCACCGTGATTTCGACGTCCAGGCAGCGGAGTGAAGGTGGTATGTTATGACGAGGGTGATTTGTATTTTCATAGGTGGAAACGCTGCATCGGTGGTAATAAGTGTGCAGTGATCAGGGGTGACCGAGGGAAGACGGGAAAGAGGGTGGTCAATATGACTCCTATTTTCCTCGTCCTGTTGGTGGCACTCGACCCGATTGTCGCGCAGAATGGTGGTGAGTAATCGACCAGAGAAATCCAATTTGCGCGAAAGACAGTGTTGCACGCGCGGACATTGACATTCTCGCGAACTGTCTTCGGTCGCGAACTGTTCAACGAGCAACGATACTATGCGACACACGGACACTATGAACTCCACCGCAAATTTCAGCGCAACGATCGCCGCGCGGATCGCCGAGCGGATTGCCGTGCCCGAGTCCTCTCCGTTCCATCCCGAACGGAGACGATTCGGCCGCCGGTTCTGCCGGATGCGTGTCTCTGCGACCGTCTCTCTATTACGGCTCCATTCAATTAGATCGCCATAACTTTCACGAGGCGCTGCGAAAAATGTCAGAGGGAAATTCAAGGTCCCCTTTAAACGGGGCCATAGATTTTTATGATCGCCGAACGATTAAGAGCTACGATGGCATCGCGGCCTTAATGTGATCTAGAATGGTATAACTTGGAAAGAGTTTTAGTGCCTCGAACTAAATTATGCTTCCCCATCGCGCGTACTCTCGTCTCATTGAATGGAAAATGCATGCTTCGAATCGGTTTAATTTACTCAGCTCGAGCCGGATCGCGGAAAAGAACGTTTTTACTCTACAAATTGCCGATGTTGAGTCGCCTCGCTCGTTTCTACCGTAATGATTTACGTTCGAAACCGGCGCGACCGACTGCGGCGAATAGTTTTCTTCCCGTTTTTCGCGGAGACCGTCGCGGAGAGATTATCAAAGAAACGGCAACGAGTTAATCGCGCGATACGTGTCAGAGAAAAACGGTCGTCGCAGCACGCAGCCGGCGTGACGGTGGCCGACAGGCGGTCGATCAGCGCGGTCGATACGTAGCGCCGCGTGACACGCGCGACACGCGTCGTCGCGTGCACGCTTCGCAGGGGATAATGAAAAAGTGAAAGGCGAACTGTATCGCCGGAGGTGTTTCGACGCGAGCGACGCCCTCGCGAGAGGCGCGCGAATTGTCCGGCGAGTCGCTAGCAAAGCAGCCTCGGAGCTCCGATCGGGCCTCTTTTTCCGCGCGGTCGTAGCCCCGAGGCTGAACGCGCGTCCGCGACGCGTTTAGTTTTAGTGCGCGACGAATCCACGCCGTTTTGTTTCGTGCTCGTTGCGTTGCGAGCGACTCGTAAACGCCGCGAACGCGACGCTTGTTACGCGTCGACGAATCGGAAAACGCCGCCGACCAGGAGGCTGCGGCGAAGAAGACACTGTGCGAGAGCGAACCGATCGTCGGACGCGATGGATCGCGATCCATAGGCTCTCGATACCGGAGACGACGAGAGACGGACAGACGAGGGGAACGCCTCGTGGGCCTGTCCGTCCGGTCGCAGCGCTCTCGGCAGAGCAGCTTGCGTCTCGCTCGAGTACAGCTTCGGTCCTATGCTTTTACACGGATATCGGCGGATAGTCGCGTGTTTCGCCTGAATGACGAATCTCGGCCGATCATTGAATGGATTTCAGGGCCGGTAATCGCGGTAATTACGCGAATGCGTCGCTTCGGTGCTCGCTAATTCAACCGAGCTTTGCGAGCCGACTCCGCAGCTACAACGGCGACCTATTCTACAACATTTTCGGTAATTAATTGTTCGCGATCTTCGCATCCTTTTTACACCAACGGGCAGCTTCTGCTAATTGAAGCCGCACTTCGTCGATGAGGGGATCGATTCCGGTTTGTGCGTGCACTCGGGAACTTGTGTAGCCGCGCCTCGGCTAAATGCAGCATTCGGTGAATTTCGAGGGGTCGATGATTTTCGGGGGATTACATACATGTTCCCAGTAAATTCGGGAGCATTATAATTCGGTAATTATTTTATGAAAATTTTCAGGGAATAATTATAGAGTTAAAAGGGAGCGTAATAGTCGGAAAATAATGACAGAGGGGAAATGAGATCGCTGTTTTTGTTTTTAAAAATTCCGAAATGCGATGAATCCGCGCGACGGTGTAGGTATAAACCGATTACGAATCGGCTTTCATTGTCATTTTTCCGGCCGCCTCCGGCCGGCCTGGAATTCTATGGCGTTGAGAAATCCGCGTGCCGATTGTCGGCGATGCTTCTCTTTAATTCCTGGCTGAATCGCTGGCAGACGGCGTGCGCCGGTATCCATTGGCCCGCGAATGGAAAACTGCCGGTCAAAGGACACGGTCCCGAGAAGGGCGGACGTAAGGCGGCGGCAAGGATAGAGAGACGGTAAAGATGGAAACCGCAAAAAGAATCTCGAAAGGAGGATGAGCTCTGAATCCATAGTTAATGCAGATCCGCCCCGTCTGTGTCGTGGATAGGGAAATAGCCGAGGTCGAGCACGAAGATTTCCTCGGAGGTTCGCTCGCTGTCGCGCGTCCTCGAAAAATCATCCTCGAGGGTAGCGGGACGAAAGCTCGACGGCCGGATGCCGCCGCCGGCTTCCTGTCTATCCATCTATTTATCTTTCTCTTCGCAACCAGCTTTTGCCGCGCGCTGCTCTCTCCGATTCGTCACTTCCGTGCATCTTTCTGAAAATACAACCTCTGACAATCAGATTCGCGAATCCGACCGGCTAAAATTGCTACCTTCCAGCTTACCTTCCAGGCATTGCCCGTAGGATTCTCTACGTCGGCACACCTGTGCATCTAGAGTGTACGTAGCATTCTTTAATTCGATTCGAGAGATAGAGTTATCTTCCTCCTCGCCATTACCGCGTTGCTGCATTTAAAAGGCTCTATCGATGCAACCGTCCATACATAGTGTACGTATCATTCTTTAATGCAATTCTAGAGATCAGGAATTTCGGTGAGTCTCGAGAATAGAACACAGTTACTTATTCCCTCGTCTCCAAATCTCGTTATGCCGCCATCGATCTACCAACCATACGAAGCTCTCCGCTTATAGAACGTAATTTTTGCGGAAAACCTACTACCTTGCTCTAAAAGTAGTTCACTGTAGACAATCATTTTCTATGTCAGAATACTTCTCAAAAGTATTAAGTTAATTTAGGTATTTTAGACTTCAGACGGTTGCAAGCAAACCTTCAAAGCTTTAATTGAATTATGACAGAATCGAGCGTAATCGATTTTTATTTTATACAGTTATTAAACGATGCAATTTTAATCGAGTCCTAATGCTTTCGCAGAAAATCATCGTTAATAAGCTACCCGATCGAGAACTTATAAACTAATAGGATTTGGAATTAAATAATTACGAATTTAATTATTGATAACTATTTTATATAATGTACGAAATTGTAGCCTGCTGTATAAGTCTCGTATGGTTTAATGCAATAATATTAAATAAATCAAATTATTTAAAGCGGAGCGACTGGAAAACAAAAGGACCAAAATTTTCGGACGAAATCGAACGCGAACGTAAAGTTCGTTTCTCTGTGCATTCTTACGCAGCGATCGCTTATTAAAGATTTAATGAAGCAGTGGTAGAAAACGTCGGCAATAATTTTCGGCCGACGATGCCGAAGAAAATGGATGTTTGGTCTCGCCGCGCGGCGAGATGGGCGGAAGGTCCTTTGAGCATATTTCCGCGCGGGGACATTTCGGTAGTGGAGATTCCGCGTGGTTGATCGCGACGGGAACCGCGATAATTTACGTTCCGTCGGACGCAGCGACGTGTTACGGCCCCGAGCCGTCGTTGTTTTTATCGGTAATTGACAGAGTAGACGTAACGGAAAAACGAGCGGACGGCCGCGAAAAGGGATGGGAACGGTCAAAGCGTAGCTCGCGCGCGGGACACGGTCGAAAAACCGACACGTATGCGATAAGCAAAGAGCGCAGCGCGCGCGCGGCGCCCTGCTAACGATACGCGACAGGCGTCCGCCTCTCCCGAGCTCGTGCCCGTGTGCCGATTCTCCGTTCGTCAGTTTTTCAATTCCGTTTCCCATCGACGTTCCCCGGTAAATTTCGACGAACCCCTAATTCCTCGTTAATTGGAAAAACGAAAGGTATCCGAAGCGAGGGAGGCGGCAGCTCCGACGAACGAAAAGGAGAAGTTCGTTAGGAAACGTTTCAACTTTCGATTCGGGACGCGGCGGCCACAGCCTTGCGCAAGTTCTCTGTCCGACGAAAGCCTACGGGCTGCGTCGACGACGGGGCAAACAGGCTCGATTAGTTTATCGACGATAAAAAGGTCTCGTGTGATCGTATCGCGCGCATTTTCCATCCGAGCGTAGAATCCGTGCTGCGAACACCTCGAGGAAATTGCTGGATATCCGAAATGCATAGTCGAAAACTAGCCTCTCGGCTGTATTTTGCATGCAGCTGTTTCTCTGTACGGCAGAGTTCCACGCGAGTTACGCGTACACAGCACTGCAATGTGTGACGGACGATGCTGGTCTCTATGCGAGCGCATTGGTTTTTGGTGATTAAAGTATAGTCTTTCTTCAAGATATGATATGCATACATTAATTCTAATAATTTTCTTTAATAACACGTGCAGCGTATAGTGGTGCATTGTTCCTAGAGGCTAGAACTGAAAGATGACAGTTCTAAAACCGAAATCGATGTAAATCAGAACCGATGCAACTTATAACCGATTAAGAATGTTGATCTATTAACACCGACTTGTTAAAATGATCTAGATCAAAACAAATGTTGCAATTGATGCAGGCACTTTTCATTTTGCATAAAGATCTTCACATATAACAGTTCGAAGCGGTTATCTTCGCAGCCTTTCAAATCCGCGGTCAAGAAACGTCGAAGTTTGCGCTACGAATGGCCCACCGAGAAATAAATTGCACTTGAAGATAATCGAGGAAAGGGCGACCTGGCGTGTTCCGTTCGTCGCTCGTCTCGTTGACTGGAATCAGGATGAATTTATCGACGTCGGAGCGAGTTTGGTGGGCAGGAAAGGCGAGAGATAAAAGAATCGGGTTCCGAGGGTGGGAGAGTAAGAAGAGGTCGTGGTCGCGGCAGCGGTCGTGTGCTCGCGCCGGTCGGTCCAAGTGGCTCGCGGGAAGAAGAAGGCCGCTGGGTGATAAAGTAAAAAAGTTACTCGAGCTATTTTATGGGATCCCTCGACGCGTGGGGGGTCCGCCGCGATCCTTGGCCTGCGAGAAGCTGCGAGCAGAGGCTGACAGAAGGGAGAGAAGAAGAAGAGAGACGCTGGGGGTTGCGGAGGGTGGTGTAAGATAGGTTGCAGCCCCGTCTTCGAGCGCATCCTCCGCCGTTTCGTTCTTGCTTCCTGTCCACCCCCTCGCGCGGGGCGCAGGCTTTTACGGTATCGAACGAGTGTCGTCGGGATAAGCTCGAGGTTGGCCTAGGCTCGCAGCAGGTATCGCGCCGAACGCTGCCAACCGATGGAGACGAAGAGGTAGACGCCGACCAGAGAGAGAAAGAGAGAGAGAGAGAGCTGTAGAACTAGAGAAGCACGATGGAGAACGTAAGCGAGAGAGAGAGAGAAAGGGGGGGGAGATAGAAGGGGCTTGGCTTAGCCGCAACATTCTCGGGTTTACACCCCCGTCGTGAACTTCCCCCTGGATCTGGGATTAGCCGTGCTAGGCGACGAAGGTTCGTTCGGGAGTTAAACTGATTTTCCCGTCGCGCTGAACGCGTGTGAGCGCGATTTTTTCCTCGTCTCGTAATTGCAGGATCCCTGTTTCGAGATTGGTGTTGCGAGGGGTGCGACGAGGAAATCTAGAGGCTACGGTGCGTCGCACAGTGATCTGGCTAAGAAGCGTTCCATGGCCAGTTTTCAATTTTTTAAGTTTAATACAATAAAAAGTTTGTTCTGCTATAAAGGGAGAAAACTTTGGAGCTCCCAAATCGAAAGTATTATTTATTTCAGACGATTCTCTGTGCCGAAATATGGCGTTCTAAAGACGTCCATTTTAAATCTGTACGTCTTACGCCCTAAACTGGACGTCTGTAAGACGTCTTATTTCCTCATAAGATGTCTTAAAGACGTCCTTCTGGAATCTGGGTACAGAATATAGAAGCTTGCAAAAAGAAGTTTTCTTGTAAAAATTCTGGTCCCTTCAATTTTTTTTAACGTTGGTACATACTCTCGACTCGATAATATCCTAGCCGTCGTCGAGACGAACTTAACGACCTGCTATACTATAGCCATAAGCCTTAAAACAACGTTAAAATCGCGTTGGTCACAGAAAGCGAACTCCCAGACCACTGTGCGTCGATAATAAAGGACGGAGGAGCCTCAAGATCGGCGGGCGACCGGGGCGATAACTTTCCATCGCTCCAAGACGTTGATATCAAGGCCGTACCGATACTCTCCTCTTTTTTCCGGCCGGTGTTTCTCTCTTGCTTCGGCCGAGCGGCAATTTATGGACGACCAAAGTGCAGTTCGGTGTTTCCATCCGGCTGCGAGTGTCATCGGCCGCCGCGCGCTCGCACACGCCGGATCGATCTAATTGACGTGTATATTCGAGCCGGCCAAGGAAACGATCTCGCGGGAGCTGGGCTCTCCCCTCGATCGATTGTCCGATTAGTTTTCTTCTGCGTCGACGGGAATCACGGGACGCGAGAACGTCGCTGTTACCGCTTCGGTCGAATCCGGTCCTCTCGGCAAATAAAACGGCGAGACGGCCGCTATATACTTTACAAAGGAGTTGTTATCGCGAGTCGTTATAGCGTGGGGGCTATTAAATGAGAGGCGTAAATGCATTACATTGCATATGCATGATCCTCCGCCGTTTCGCAGGCACGAAACCGGAACACCGTTGTACGCATTCGCTATTCTTTCTACCCCGCCGCGTACCTACCACCGAAAACACACGGAGTTCGATCCGCGCGTTATCCAACTGCTGCCTCGAGACGAATTCTTCTAATCGCGCTTAATGCTTGGATTACTTTGCTAACGTTCTCGAACAACGTTACGAGTTATTGTGGACAACGAAACACGACGTATCCACGGGCGCGAGTGTGCTCTGAATATTGGCATACGATTTAGCGTCGCGACGATATTCTATTTCCATACAGGGGAGGGGTTCGATATTTTGTCACTGTTTTCACGGATGAAATCTTTCCGATACGTTCGAATTGTTTGATAAAATGCTAGTATCCTCCGTTAATGCGAACAATAATAATAATACTGATAATTATAATCATAAATGGACATTACGTTCATGACGTGCCGGCCGATCCCGCCGATAAAATGTCAACCAGCACCGTCAATCAAACGTCGGGATGAATAATTAAATGTTCGATACGAACGAGCGCTGCTCGCCTCGAAATAATATCGCCGCGCTCCTCGACCGTGGAGGAGGCAAATTAGCGTGCGTCGTGTCACGGGACTGGGTGAAACGGGGCGGTCGGATAACGCCGGGTATCGACGGAACGAATTTACGGGCCACTTACGCGCTTCCGGAAGACGCGGAATCCGGCTTCCGAAAATTACTGGTAATCCGCGGCCGGAAATTCGAGCGCTCGAGCGCGGTCTCTACCCCCGCGACGTTTTGATTTGCTAAACGCGCGCGCCCGTAATTGCTCGCTTTGTTCTTGGCTCGGTTCGAATTGTGTTACCACTTGGGCTCACGGGGTAGACGCTTTTCAACCGGTAGAACATGCTCGGTGGAAAAAAAGGGGAGGAGAAAAGTAGAACTGGAAACAAACGCGCGACGGCATACGTTACTGCGATTTACTCGGCGTAGATAAATCTGCTTTAACGCCGGCAATGATGATTTCACATGTTTCATTTCGAAGTTGTCGATGCCGTACTCGTGCGGAGGAGAAGCGAAATTTATTTCCGTTTAGATGTAACGTTAATATCGCAGATATGCGTATCCAATAATCGATAATAATGTCTTTACTTAGGAAAATGTTATGTAAGATA